>JXOV01016195.1:0-15554 GCA_001014945.1 Clogmia albipunctata
TGTCTCTAAAATATACTTCACGTAATTCTGCATGTGTACTTTTAATTTCCGTTTAAGAAAACGTGATGTTTTCTTGACTTAATACGTGGCATTTACGTTTTTATTGTATAAATACAGAAACCTCAAAAGGCACTTTGCGGTTATGTATTTTATTTACAATCTTTTTGAAAAAAAAATACAATTTTAATTTAAATAAAAGAATTTAATTAAATTGATTAATTTTAAATATAAATTAACCTTTAATTCACGTTGCAATGCAAGTGACTCTAAATTTTAATTTACATTTTACAAATAACGAACAAAATCAATTAATTAATATGAAATCAAATTTAATTATAAATAAAATGTTTCGGGAGATGTGTGGGTTGATATTATTCTTATATTTATCTTATCAAAACACACTGAAAGAGATTTAATTCTGTCGGAATGTGATTGACTAAAGAGACTCGAATAAATCGAAAATATTCACATTTTATTGACAGATGATCAATGTCTTTACAAATCCTTTCCGCTTTTTAAATAAGAAATCAAGTCCAGACCAATAAACCGACAAATAAAATCTGTTCAAAAGAGCACTTCTGAAGAGGCCATTAAAACACCTACTTTATGGATTATCAATCAATTAAGGATTTATTGCAGCTACTTCAAAGATCCAGTCGCTTCTAATAAGTGTCTTGTTATTATCCAGTAAACAATTTCCACAAATCCATTTTAAATAAATAGACACAAAGCCAATTATATCCTCTGCAGATTTAATTAGATTAGAAAGTAGATGATTTGACATAATTATTTTTAGCGTGAATTTCTATAGAATTCCTTCCAAGAATACTCCTATAATGAATCTAATCTTCTTCTGTTAACTAATTAAAACAAACAATATCCTATTTTACTTTAAAAAAATTTTAATTTTTAGAAATTTTAAAATGAAAAAATTCAATCTATGAAAAAGTCTTATTATTTACCATCGTTTGGACTATAAAACAAAATGCAAATAATTAAAAACAGGGGGGGTTTTTTCCCATACAGCAATATTGGTTCATCCTTTTATGACAGGTAGATTATTTTCTACCAATGCGCAACAAGAGAAAGTTTTTGGTGATTTTTTAGACTGAAATAGTTGATAATCTATTGTTCAATATATAAAAGAATGTAATGATGGCTATTGAAAACTCAGGTCATTATGCATTGTGGATGATAATATGGGCACAATAGGACAGCTAATAAAGTCACTGTTACTGGTGTTATTTTCTGATATAGCGGGTTTTAAGCTATAACGTGGCGATGCAGCTAACAAACGGCACGACGTATTTAAGCCAAACCATACTATTTAAAAGATCATTAAAATTTTACAAATCGTCCATACATAGTTTTGACATCAGATGACGGGTTCAAAATGCTAAAGAAAATGGTTTATTCGTAAACATTACTCATAATAAAAAATCTTCCGTTAACACATTCCTAACATAAATAACTATTAGGCATTTTAGTTACATAAAATTGGTATTATGGCACTAATATTTTTCTCAAGAAGAGGTGTTCATAGCACATGTGCTATGAAGTTCTACAAAGGCCTTTTCTTTAATATTGAAGTCCAATATTCGAGAACGATTTTCATCAAATTGGTCAATTCATACAGATGTCGGTGAAATGGTCTACTGGTTTACTACTAAAAATAGTTTCAATTTAAATAGAATGTTTCAATAAAAATAAATATATCGAACCTCTCTTTAAATCAGCTTATTTTGCGAATGAAAAACAACTATTTAAACTAATGCGCTTGTGACAAAAAAAACATCGTTGATAAATAAAAATTGTTACAGTTAAGCGAAGAATTGTAATTTCCATTTAAAAATCGAAGTTCCTGATAAATTGATATAATTGGTTAATCAAATTGCGTGTTTGTGGTATCTGTATTTTATTTGCATCATACAATTTTAAAAATGAAAATAGGATAAGTATTAAAGACGATATTGCTGTTTTCGTCGCTAAACAGACCAATTGAAGGTCCAGAAGGGGCCATATAACCCCTTTCATTGTTCGGTAAATCAGCCTTTTTACGGCCCTTGCCCCTTACCAACCCTAATCTAATGCCGTATAAAGACCGTTAAAACATCCACTAATACAGTTGAACGATACACTTCAAAACTAACATCCGTATTAATTTGATAGTTTTCTTTTACTTATTTATAAAAGAAAAAGCACTTGTGGTATAAAAACAACTTTGACTGAACCAATTTTAATGCTATATCAATTTCATGCAACAAAAACGCATAAATGACAATTAAATATAGAATATAATATAATTTTGGTAATTTGGTTTGATTTTTAACATTGAAATTATATTCAGTTTTCAATATTTAATTATTTGTAGCTGTAATTAAAACATGAATATATTGTTTACATAGATTTAACATAATTATGAATCCCTAGACCACATTTGTGTAATAATCACAAATGAAACAATTGATTGACATTAGTGTAATTGGCAGAGTTTTCATAAAAATNTAATTTTGGTAATTTAGTTTGATTTTTAATATAGAAATTATATTGAGTTTAAATATTTAATTATTTCTAGCTGTAAATAAAACAGGCAAATATTGTTTACATAGTTGCGATATAATGAAAACCTAGAACACATTTGTATAATATATTAATCGCAAATGAAATAATTGATTGATAGATTAAAATTAGTGTAATTGGCAGAGTTTTCATAAAAATTATATTAATTTTTGGTCAATACTAATGATATTCAATTATTAATTAATTAAATTATTTACGTACGAAAACAATAATGGTTTATTAGTAACAACAGAAATTAATATTACAAATAAGAGTTATTAAATCAAATTACTTACGTGCATTTACGTTACACGAAAACAAATTATGTGTAATCAGAAGCATATAAAATTAAGCTCGCAATTCATCCTGGAAAAGATCTATTTTCAAAGTCATCCAAGATTTTTCAATGTAACTAAATCAGATAATAAACCACATTTTTCCGCAACGCAATTACTCTCTATCAACACTGCATAAAAATATCAACTCTTTGAACTTGTCCGCAAAAAAATGTTATTTTTACTTCCAGGCAGATGAAAATAGATTCCAATGAGAGTTAATTATAGTTTATTAATATTAAATGCGTCTAAATATTGACACGAACAACGAAAAATAATCACAATGTTTTTCATATTTACTCACCTTTCCATTGCAATATTTATAACGAACGATATTGCGCAATATTTGCCCACATAATTTTGCGCCCAATAACGGTGCTTTGATGGCGGTGGTCTGTTTAGGGAATATCGCTTTATGGAAAAGGGATTCATCAATAAATAACGGCGGCCAACCCACTTAATTGAAATTCCATTTTGAGGCGCTCCTACCAAAAAAAGAGGATTACAACGCCATAAAAATTGAAGGCTTTTAATATCGAAAACCCTTTGCCACTTATCTTGTAATCATTCACTTTTATTCATTCATCTCTTATTCACTAACAAAAAAATCGCTACAATTTTGTACACATAGACATTGAGCCGGAACGAGACGGCGCAAAAATACATAAAAACGAGGTCAAATAAATTAATAAATTACAAAAGTTGAGAGATTTAGTGGTCGCTTTTTTGCTCCTTCATCTTTTGGCTGGTGGCTATTTTTCGAATTAGGCCAATTAATGGCTAACCAAACAAGTGCCTATTAATGGCCAGGATCATTACCAGTAGGTGGGCTGCGGTTTTGTGGAGCGCTGTTCTGGATGCCAATGATGTGGATGACATGGAAACCTGATCCTCCATCAGCATTTGGTAGGGACAGTGGCTGGGCGGCTTAATGTACGTCGAAAAGTTGGGATATTTGAAAATTTCGGCCGCCTGAAAGTGTAAATATTTGGAACGGAAAATCAGCACCGAATTTCCCCAGAAGCAATTAAGCACTAGACATATTAGATAGTTCAAAAAGTCTCAAGTAACGGAACATTAGGGTTTATAAAATATATATATTTGGAAAAAGTCAAAGGAACTAATAATATGAAAATTATCATTTTCGAAATAAACGCAAAAAGTTAGTTTTTTACCATTGCTTTGAGTTTTGTAATATGTCACTTTTTAAAATCATTTGTGCTACTTTTTTCAATCGTAAAATAATTATTCTAAAACAATTGTGCTACAAGTGAGTCAGTGGTTTTTTTAACGAGGATCGAGTGAAAAATATGAGTCGCAAAACGAGTTCTTCATCTTTTCCGATTTTTTTTTGCATTCCTCTAAAAAATATATTGATGTTTAAAATATATAACGTAATAACAGATCAACAAATCCTAATGTACAGTCTAGTGGTTAGCGCACTGGACTGCCATATGCGGATATTTTTAAGCGCGAAAAAAGTTTTCAATTTCGTGTATATCAATAAAATTGCTGAATAACTATTCTAGCGATGGCGCAAAATTATAAGTAAAGTAAGTGAATATTTCTGTTTGCAATAGGTCTAGGTGTTTTTACCCGTTGATTGTGGTTGACACTACCCCAAGTTCCTTACAGAATGTAAATAATAAAATTTTAAATTATATACTTTTAAATAAAGAGACTTTTTGAACGGCATAATAGTAAAATAGAACTTACCACAGAAATGGAGTCGTTAGAGACACGACAAAAAGCCATGTGTTTGCCCGTCAGCAGCGTTTGTTCAACCCGCCTTGTAAACAATGGCTCGGACCACGGCAGTTGGTTCAAATGTGAGAGGAATGTCCGGTCGTGAAACTCCACCGGATCCGATATGACCAGCTTGTCTGAAATCAAAGCAAAATGCCGTTATTCAATTATTCAGGCGTTTGTTACCAGTAAACGATCCAGTTAACGAATAATAGGATGGTAATTAAGGATCTTGAATAATAATACAGTGATTAATAATTAATCCTCTTTGTAGAATTTCATTCACTTTACCAGAGAAACTTTTACGTATTAACTACGATGCCAATAAAATATGAAGAAAAACTCAAACTGAAAACACTAAATAAATATTTAAATACCTTGTTGGGAAATTAAATATAATTATCCTCTAGGGCAAAATAATGAGGAAGCGTGTATTCAATTTCATTGCATTATGCTAAAAATGACTTTTTGAATACAAAGATGAAAAATTAGATCTTATAGACAAATAAATAACTTTCACTTTTTATAAACATAGATACACGCGCTGAACTCAATCCAAATATTTGTATCGTGAAATCAATTCATGTTGTGCAATAAAGTTCAGTCATTTCCACGTGTGAAAAACAAAAATGGAATTTAAGTGTTGATTTCATTCATATTAACAGGCGCCTCCATTTCAAATAATTTTTTTTATCAATTTACACTAAAGTACAAAACTATTAAACCATTTTACATATCTTTTATGTGTTATATTTAAAATGCAAATGTTAAATAGTTCTCCAGTCGCTTTTATCATAATTAACATATGATCCGATAACGATTATTTGAACTATATCAAGAAAGTATAATTCAATAAATTTTTATTTGAGTTCCTTGTGCTATTAATAGAGCTCTGTAAAATAATAATTTTGGGTTACCGACCTCATAACAAAGGGTAACCAAAGTGTTTAACGAAACTTAACCACACCTAATTTGAAAGTAATCTCAATAAAAATTNTAACATTTATTTAACTATATTTAGAAGTTCAATGAATTTTTATTTGAGTTCCTTGTGCTATTAATAGAGCTCTGTAAAATAATAATTTTGGGTTACCGACCTCATAACAAAGGGTAACCAAAGTGTTTAACGAAACTTAACCACACCTAATTTGAAAGTAATCTCAATAAAAATTAATGCAATGATACTACAAGTATTCTTGACAAACAGCGATCCTTTTAAATTGCTCTTGGGTAGAATTTCTAGGGTTGGATTGGAATTTAATACAAAGTAATCACCTCTCGCCATAAGCTGGGGACTAATTAGCAGATAATTTAATTTTGCGGTAGTATATGGGAATGGCAAAGTTTTAATGAACCCAAATATAGTTTCGGATTACAATAACTTACTTAGAATCGATTCCTGGTACAAGATGTCCTCCTCATCGATATAGTTCTTTGGGGGATTATCTCCAGTCGCCTTGCCAGCATTTGCAATTGTCGCTGGAAGTAGGTCGAGAATATTTCTGGGAAAAGCAATAATGTTGTTAGTAAAGTAATGCAATAAATTACTAAAATAATCAGCTCTATCTTAGAATTTAATCCAAACGTATGTTGAATAATTGTAAAAGACAATGGAATTACTGCTTACCCGTTGTAGAGGAATAAGTTTTCCACATCTGTCATGTTTAGGGAGTAGAATTGGTAAACGCGGAACGTCTCAAAGAATTCCTTGACCGGAGTCATGCTGTAACACCCGGCTAAATCGATCCTTGGGTAATACGTGATGAAGGAGAGACACATTTCCTGTTTTGTCGAATATCCTCCAAGGGTGGGTCTTTTCCGGTTCACCGTTTCGTAAGCACAATCTGTGATTAGGTAATCTCCTGGCAGGACTTTGGTCTCATTCCTCAACTGTCGCACCTGCTGGTAGTTAAAGTCGTAATTGTTGTCCTCGACAATTCGATCCAATTCCTGTCCTTCGCGGACGTGCCTCAGCTTCATTTTCCTCCCAGCGACATGTGAGTGCAGTGTTACAGACACAATGTTAATGCCCTCCTCAGGGAACACAACCCCAGTGCACGACGGTCCACAAATGCCCACATTTCTGTACAACTTCTGTCCCGGCGGAATCATCTGAGTGTCCGATACCGACACCCCCGATATCATCATCCCTCCGTCGTTCGGCCTCAAATGCCTCGTGTAGTGCAACCGGAACCCAGAGTTGTCCATCACCCGCTTCGCCTGGGGGTTGTCGTAATGGATCTCAAGCATGTAATACTTTGCCGAGCTGCGTCCTCCAAGCGGAATTCCCACATGCTCCGGCATAAATTGACCTTTGAACATTTAACACAATAAGTTTAATTCAATTTTAATGCTGAAATGCTAATTTTATATTTATGTACAAACAAATTTGTGAAAAAAGATCACAATTATTGAGCTTGTTGAAACTCATACTAATTATAAAATATGTAACTTAATTCAGTTCTTACAGAAAAAGTTCTATTAAAGCCGGAAAGTTATTCATATGATTATTCAACAACTTTATAAATGTCAGCATTTTGCTGCTATGTCAAAAACTTTTACAGATTGAATTTCATAAAACAAAACTACATTTATTTCCAAAGATGAACTTTCTTGATGAAAACTCTAATCAAAGTTATACTTAAATATTTTAAAGCTAAAGTTAAACAAAAAATGTCTAAATTGAAGTATTTTACTAGGTTTACATTCTTAATCGTTTATCATTTTCTTGCTGTAGCTATATTCAAAGGAAAAACAAATTTAATTTGTGATTTCTTCCTTGATTTTAGAAAGCTGTTTAAATCTACGTTATTGAAAAAAAAACATTATTAAAGCAGGAGTATAATTACCCATTTTAACTGAAATATAATACTCCACAAATATTTTAACATTAAAATTTTAATTTTGAACGGATATTTCACCGCGTCATTAATTCCATGAATTGCAAATTGATTGACATTATTCAAGGGTATGCACCTGTTGCTCCGACGGCCCAGACAGCGACAGGCGTGATGCATGAATCCCAATCACGAGGCGTCAACAAATTACTGTTACACACCGCCCCGTTGCTCTTGACCCAGACGTCCCATGAGGCGGAATCCGACCCAGGATACGACGACATGGAGCACTCGAACAGTGTCATGTGATGGACCAGCGGTTTATTTATTGAGCTGCAATAAAACAAAGTCAGACAAGTTAGCGACGCACCAAGTAAACTCTGGGTGATAGATTCAATCTAAATGTTAATTGCTTCCGGCATCAATTAATCTCAATTAAGTAATTGGAGTCTCCTCATATATAATTCATGCCTACACGCTTATTTATTTAGACATTCGTGATCTTAAACATGAGCACACGAATGAATTCGTATCCTGGTAATTAAGTTAAACATTTTTATTTTGTACGTAATTAGTCTAAACTTGATTTCCAAATTAATTCCAAAACTTCCTTTATACGATTTCTCAGAAATAAAGCATACGAATATCTGGTACTCGAAGGCCCCGTGTTTAAAAAAATAGTATTCAAGATTAAGTTCACCAAACATATTAATTTCATATTGCTNATTTTTATTTTGTACGTAATTAGTCTAAACTTGATTTCCAAATTAATTCCAAAACTTCCTTTATACGATTTCTCAGAAATAAAGCATATGAATATTTGGTACTCGTAGTCCTCGTGTTAAAAAAATAGTATTCAAGATTAAGTTCGCCAAACATATTAATTCCAAATTGCTAATTTATATCAATCATAATAAATAAAAGAAAACAAAGGTATTATTAAGCATAAGAGATATTTATAAAAAAAAATCTCATCAAACCGAAAAGTTAAATAAACAAATATTTATAAATAAAACAATAATTCCAAAAACACGAATAAATTATTCAACTCCATTTCCTAATATTTCTGGCAATTTTCAATAAACATATTTACTTTCATTCGTTTATTTTTTACCAACGTTTATTGTATTTTTTATTTTGGTACCAGTAACCAGGTGGCTCCATTTGGCAATAAATTAATAAATCTTATTCATGGATTTTTTAATGGTGCCATTTATTAGTCCGAATTTTTTTACATTCTTAATATTTCAAAGAGTAAATTAGATAAACTTTATATTAATCAATATTTAAATATTAAAATAAAATCGTTCTTTACCTTTCCCTTGTGAGAATCGCTTCGTAGCCTATAATGTGATGTTTGTCGTGAAGTGTTGGAGCTTTCAGTATCTTACACCAATACAGGGTATCCATGTTGGCTTCTATGCTAACCTGTAAAATCCAAGGAGAGGAAATAATTAGGCAATTGTGATTCCGGACCGTTTTAAAACAGAATATTTCACGCAATTTATTTTCCATTTCAATAATTTTGACTGTAAAATAATTAAATTAGGCTACAGATTAAAATGTGTTCATTGTCTTGGATTTTTGCACGCTTACAAAGTTCAATAAAAGATTATCCCCAGTAAAGCCAGCCAGTCTCGCCCCGTGGGAATAGCGTATGTTGGACTTGAACCAAATTGTTCGTAAATGATTTATTCTCACGCCCCACGCTCTTAAGCAAACAACGCCACCGACTGGTCTGGCGTGAGAGGAAGGTAAAGGACACCAAATTTGACACGTTCACAGCTGCGAATCCATTTCCCGAAGCATGATTATGTACTTTTAGGTGTTTAGCCAGAAAATGGCATTCGCGGCGCGCACTATGAATTGCCTAAATAAAGGGGATTATTATATTTACTCTTTAAATGTGTTTGCTTTCAAGGATGAAGATCAATATTATTTCATCGGGGAACACACATGACCCAGCCCTAAAAGGTACTGTTGTTCAAACACAAACCCAAATATACCTGATATGATTCAATTACTGGGAGTAACTTTTGATTTTATGGCCATAATCAAAATTCATTGGCTTCATCAAAAGAAAAGCATATAAGTTTCTTTTATATTCCACTTTTCCTTTTGAAATGAAGTTAATAAGATATTACATTATAATGATTCAGTATACTGGTATTTATATTTCTATTTAATTATGACTTTGATAGAGTCCTATTACTTTTCTCAATAAATTTTCTATAGCCAAAGCAATAATATTCGCTAAACTTTTATTTAAATAATTTGTAATATAATTTGAAAAAAGAATTATTTAATTAAAAGGTTATATAAATTAAATTTTATTTATAAATTTCTCTGAAAATCTAATAACCATAATTAATATTCAAGTTCAAATTAATAATTATATTATAGAATTTCCAGAAAAGACAATTTCTATTAGCGAGTACTGAAACATTGATATTTATAAACTATGGATGCTATAGTCGTTAGAAGAAACCAAATTAACCAAGACCTTCTTGAAGTTAACTTAAACTTTTGTCAAATGTGGTTAGTGTTACTGAATACAAATTATATATAATTATTAATTAGTATATTAATTTGCAATCAACCATAAATAACCTGATGTAATAGAAACTAATATATTATTATTAATCATTATGGAATAGTTTAACCAATTTCGCTGCCATTGAAAGGCTAAATAACCAAAACCACAATTACCTGAAATTGGAACTCATAGAACAATATATTAATTTATTATCAGAAAGTATGATTAATTTGTTTTAAATGTTTATATTAAGTGGTAATAAAATTGTGTTACGTATATATACAGAACAAGCTCTTTATTCGCCGATGAAAAAATGAGACCCAATTCCTTTATTCACAATTAAAATTTTCAATATTCGCGGATCTAAACGAAAAGTACATTGTGATGAACCATCTGGTCTCTAGTTTTTGCGGAAACCTCTTCCCGGCTCTATTCGATCCTCATTTCTCTTCAAGCCTCTTCGACTAGGAATGTGTTGAAAAATCTTTCATTTTTGGATAGCGCAACGAGCGCTGATTAAATTGTTATTCTCTAGTCCAGGGGTTCCCAAACTGTACGCCGCGATGCCCTGACGCAACGTGGAAAGTATGCAGGGGCGCCGTGAGTCTCTTCGTCATCTAACCCGTAGTAGAAGAATCCTAGTCATAACTGAGGACCTCAACTACCAACTGACATTGAAGCTGAACATAGGGCCTTGCTGTATTTGCAAGAAATCTTTTTAAATAAAGAAACTCATTTTTATATTATATATGTATTACTATTTGTTCCTATCTACCTAACATAAGTTGGATTTTTGTTATCACCTACTTTATTTATCATATAAGGGCTCCGTGATAAAATTTTCCCTATGTAAATGCGCCGTGGCTAAATTTTCTTTGTGCAAGGACGCCGTGGGTTGAAAAAGTTTAGGAACGCCGGCTCTAGTCTATTCTAGTCGAAAAAAAATTAACATCTTATGGCTAGTTTACACCAAAACCTTTATTACTTTACTCTCTATTTTATTTTTATTAAAATTTATGTACATTATCCAGAGGGGTTTTTACATCCCCTTCCATACAAGGGTTACAGAGAGATATTGAAATATCAGTCACTTTCTTTTCATTTTCTGTCCAGGCATTGACTCCGGCCGTTTAAGTTTAATGGCGGCAAATAGGATTAAATTAAGGTTTAAACCAAAATAACAGCGTTAATATAAACTTTACAGGAATCCAAAAAATACCGTTAAATTCTAAATAAAATCCCCTTTAACATGACATAGACTTGCATTTTGATTATTATATCGGAAATGCCATTATTCGCAAAAACCTGTTTTCGACGTTAACAACCAAGAATACAATAGAGAGTAATAAAAGTTTCGGTGTAAACTAGCCATTACTGTCCGCCGCAAGTTTAATCTACACGACCTAACACACAGATCTTTTGACTAAATTAATTAAACCATTTTTCAGAAACCAATTAAATTTTCCGATCGATGTGATCGAGAAAAAGTAACGTATTACGGTGAAATGTCTTTTCTGTAAGTACATACATACATACAAATCGTATTGGATAATATGGATTGTAATTCTGATATAAACGGGACAGAATAACCGAATTTGACATGGCAAAATTCCATAAAATAATCATCAAAATAACTATTTCTTTATTAATAATTACAATTTTCAAATGTCTTTGCCTGAGCTTTACAATATTCTAAAAATTAACGACGACACGATTCGTCTTTACACATTAGTTATATTAAATTATAATTGAAACAAACTTATTACGAAAATATTTTACTTGGAAATGGAATTGAAAATNCTTAAAACAAACTTATTACAAAAATATTTTACTTGGAAATGGAATTGAAAATTTACAAGTATAAAACATAAAAGAAACAGTAATAAAATGTTAAATAAATTTGCTACTTCAAATTATAATTTAAGTCTAAATTTAGAATTGCATCTCAACATTTGAACACATTTTTTATTGCAATATTAAACGAGGTGAACTATTCCCTTTTTTCGTGACTTTAGACTCGTTTAAGACTTTGATGATTGATGTTGAAAGCTTCTGCATCGCTTTTGATCTCTGCACGTTCATATCTCCTACTACGAAACAAAATCACAAAATATTTACTTGGCGAACTGTTGAAAACTTTTAAAACCGTTTCCGAAACCGTCATCAATCTTGCCACTCACAAATAGTTTGCCTTTGTAAATTTGCAAAGTAAATCGCCAGTGGCATATGTACAAAAAATTACGTCTGTCTTCGTATGTTAAATTAAATAAAAGGAAGAATAATACATAAATTTAAGTCGGATCGATTTCCTTAAATTCTCTCTCTACCCCTGACCAGAAATTTGCGTTTTTTGGCAAATTTTTTCCGAACAGACAAAACATATTTTCTGTGGTGAATTCACATAAATTACGTTCGAAAGGCGGAGAAACGGATTTTTTCATATTCATTACCAAATAACCCCATCTCTCTTGTATATAATGTACACAAATGCGCTTTCGTTTCGAATATGCCAAACTATACTCAAGTTTGCTCGTGATCCCAAAGTTGTGTCGTAAATTACATCGAAATTGTTTCCCTAAATATTGATGAAACTGTCAACATGACAAAGTTTCCCGATAGAGTCTACGTAGGATACAGTTTGCATTTTGCGTTTCGAACTTTTCCCCATTTTTTGCCAGTATCATCAATTGGCCTTTTCATCACATTAATCTTCTTCCAATTTACGAGATTACACATATCAGCACAAAAATTTAAATAATGTATGTTATACCTTACCAGTTTTTTCGTTCTTTCTTTATAGTATTTTATATTAAAGCAAGGGTATGCTTCTCATAAAAACGGATTTCTAAATAATACTATTAAAAATTTTATACAATTCTATTGAAAAATGTTTACATTTTAGTAGCCAATGCTTTTTATATAAATTGTTTCATAAACGTACAGTATTGAATAAAGTATAATTCAATACACGCAGGCAATTACAAATCGTGTAAATACACGAAATTNTGATTTCTAAATAATACTATTAAAATTTTTATACAATTCTGTTGAANGGATTTCTAAATAATACTATTAAAAATTTTATACAATTCTATTGAAAAATGTTTACATTTTAGTAGCCAATGCTTTTTATATAAATTGTTTCATAAACGTACAGTATTGAATAAAGTATAATTCAATACACGCAGGCAATTACAAATCGTGTAAATACACGAAATTAGTATTTTGTACCAAAATTCAACTAATAAAAATCATAATTTTTAATCTTAGTTGCGTAGAATAAAAATATATTTATACGTTTTTCATGTCTCTATAATAAAGTAGGCCATGATTTATAACCAATTTAAATTTTTTCACATTAAATGACAAAAAGTAAAGTTCTTCTTAAATGTTGGTTCTGACTTTTAGATGTGGTTCAAATGATGAGTGCTATCACGGGCATATCAGTGATACAGTGTAAGGTGATATTTTGAAAAATTGAGACTAAAAGTTCTACTCACTTGACAAGTACCCCCCTTAATTGTATGTGTTTAAACCTTAATTTAGGACTGGATTGTCTTCTTATTCTTTACTTTATATTTCGCGGAAAAATAGCTAATAAATACAGGAATTGTGTAAAATCTTGTAAAAAAACTAGTTGGAAAAACACATAATTAAACTATTAGAAGAACTCTACTCAAGTTTAATTATTTTTCATTTTTCCTACACGTTTTAATAACTATGACAGAACACAACATTTTGATTTAAATCAATTAGAATGTCTTAACTTTACAATTATTACTTGTTTAAATTTTTAAAACTTTAAACTATATAAATCAAATTAAATAAAAGAACTAAAGACTAAAGAAAAAATAATAATGTGAATTGATAGTAACATTTAAACAGAAATATATCAATAAATCTGCTTTCTCATCTCACTACAAATAATTCTACAAATTACAATCATTTCAGATGAACGCCCACTCTTTCTATGTTAAGTGTTGTAATTTGGTTTTGAATATTGGATTGTATTTACGAAATAATGAACCAAATAAATAATACTTGTTATCATCATTAGTCAATGAACTATTTTAGTAATTTCATCCTACATCGAGGTCAGAAAATAACCCTCAACAAGTTATTTATAATGTAGTAGTACAATTAAGTTCTTAGTATTTTGTTGCAAATTTCAATGCCCTATGGATATAATCCATTTCGATTTCAAACTAATGACTAGTATAAAGAGCTTTACACTAGTTGAACGTATTTCTGCAACTGTATACCGCAAAACTTTGAATTCTCATAAATCATACTCAGAACCGCATCAAATTCCACACCATTAAGTGAAAGTTTAAACACAGGGTATAGATGAACTGCTCTTCAATTATCTAATTTGCGATATTATAAGACAGTAATCAGATTGATTTCATTCAAAGAAATATTTTATAATGATTGATTGTTCGATCAAATGAAATACAAAGTGGAAATGATAATTTTAATAATGTTTACATTTTATTTTAAATCAAAATAATTTTCGTCAAAAACTGCTTTAAATTGAAATTGGAAAAATGTGTTTAAATTAATGAATATTAGGTTTTAAATTTATTCGAAAATCATCATCTTCATAACACTAATTTCATATCAAATTGATATGTGAAATATTATAGTAAAGAAATATTAATTATATTTAAACTGTTCTTTTCAAATTTGCGCTTCAAATTCANAAAACTGCTTTAAATTGAAATTGGAAAAATGTGTTTAAATTAATGAATATTAGGTTTTAAATTTATTCGAAAATCATCATCTTCATAACACTAATTTCATATCAAATTGATATGTGAAATATTATAGTAAAGAAATATTAATTATATTTAAACTGTTCTTTTCAAATTTGCGCTTCAAATTCACCCTGTGCAAGACATATTACATATTTTTAAAGCATTCAACTTAATAATACTTAACATCTTTGTGAAAAATGAGGGGGAAAATCATATGGAACTATCAGACTGTGAAAAAAACACACCATTAATCTGGAAAATGGACTTACATTTCTGACCGTGACGTCCCACTGTTTCAAATCTTTGGTATGGGCTGGTTTCTGGAACATTGGCTCCATTAGATGCAACGTTCTGACGCCTCGATTATGGCCGTGTCCTTTAAAGTCGCCATGGACCGGATCTCGGTCTCCGTACGCCCACAGCACTTTCAGTGTGTCCGCCTGTAATTGGAATAATTGGATGCGTTGGTTATCAATCTTGTCTACTGCCATGTGCTCTAATGGACAATCTCACTGGGTAAAAACAGAAATTAATTTTTATAATTACTGTAGAATCCGGAAACGGAATCATGATACTTCCCCTTTTAAGGCTTCTACTAACGCAATTAGTTATTTTTATTCACTCTCTACTACCATTTCTAATTATTGAACGCTCTTGTGAAGAGTTTTTGCATATTAATTACAGTTTTTGAATTAAAATTCCAATGGTCATAATTATATTCATTAGTTTATCATTCTATGAATTTCCCGGAAAGTAATATTCAGAAAGGATTTTTCAAGGTTCA
>JXOV01016202.1:0-11526 GCA_001014945.1 Clogmia albipunctata
ATATACATATGTACATACTCGTACATATTCAGAAATCTTTTCCTATAGATCAAATTCTAGCTTTTATTGACCAATCGCTTAAAAGAACCAATCGGTTAATAGGGTCAAATTATACCGGTCTCAGAGTGGTCCTAATAAGCGGCGTTCATTGTTTTAACTTTAAATATTACTTAAATTTAGTAATTAATCAAAATCTCTTTTCTCAAATAAATTCTCAAAAATCAATAACTTTTTTCTCATATTTCAGTACTTTGAATCAACATTGGTAGCGAGAAATTGTGAAGAAGACATTTCCTTAGCAGAATCCAGAATAAAAGCATCTGCCAAATTCTTTGGACCATCATGCAAAGCCGGCCCTTGGGTTTCAGATCCTGTTGAAGACCGAGTGTTGAGTAAGTAAACATAATTTTTTAAAATCAGTTCTATATAAGATTATTAGTCCTATTTTTAATATTGAATCGTTACTCTTAATTACGTTTTAAAACAAATCATAAACATTAAATAATTTTCCACTAGAAAATGCTCCATAATCAAATCCTGTTTAATTATGCTTTATTCAATTCCAGCAGAAAATCACAAGTCGTGCATATACACAAAATTAGTACTTTGTAATATTTTCCTATTACTTAAAATAATAATTTTAGGTCTTATTCAACAAAACTTAGGTTTTCTAAAATGTTGGTTCTGGATTGAAAAAAATGTTTAAATGCTTTGTGCTATCTAGTGAATATTAATGGTACAGTGCATTATACATAAATCGAAATATAGCGACCGAAAATACTATCGCTTGGCAGAAACTTTACTTAATTGTATGTGATTATACCATTGTTTAGTACTGGGTTGTCTTCATATTTCGCAAAAAAATAGCAAATAAATATGCGAATTGTATAAAAAATAATTAAAAACTGATTGGTAAAACACATAATTAAACACTCATGTATTTTAGAAAACTCACAAAACTTTACTCGTGTTTAATTATGGTTAATTATTCCCACATATTGTTTAATAGTATATTTCAATACAAGTGGTAAAATAAAGGTTATTACAGCACGAATAAACCATGTATTTTGACGATCGCAGCAAGTTAAAATAGGTAAATGAGTGCTGTAATAATCTATTTCACATGTGTATTGAACACTATTTTGTGTAATTCTGAAAAAAATACCAATTTATCGATAATTAAAATTAAAAACCGTTCACAGCGGTTTCTTTCAAATTGTGGAACAAGTAAGACACAGTGTGTTTATTAGAGTGAGATGGGAATACTCAACGAAATGTTTTGACAACAAGATGTAATTTCATTAAATTGGTGACTAAACTGCGTGAAAATTTTGAAATATTACCACACGCGTGCTGTAAAGTAAACCGTCACAGAACCAATTTGCGTTAAAAAGAGGCTACTTTTCGATACGGGATTTCACAAATAACTATTTCTAGCCCTTACTCCAAACTAAATATTAAAACGTTAAATAACTGTGGCTGCTGGCGACATTTGAGCTAGACCGGATCGTGTTTAACTAGATATGTAATTGACATTTCTGCTACTTCTTTAAAATAATAGCAAATCATAAACCTGAGTCATCGAAACAAATTATATAATAGAAAGTTCGTAATAGCACCGGCTTGCTAAAAGAAATAAATGTAATAAATTTTTAAGATTATCCCTCTCATTAAGAAAACTAAGCATTGAAGAAAATCGTAAAAATATAAAACCCCAACTCAAATTGAAGTTTAATGAAATGGTTTTCTAATCAACTAGCTTCTAGCACAATATTATATTCTTGAAGAACTGTACCTTAATCTCAATGATTTCTTTTTACAGAATCCAGATACCCATCCCTATGTGAGATCTGCTACAATCCTTATCAGTGTGGAATCGGAGATAAGCATTGGGGAAGACGAGGTCCATTATACTGTCTCACCAGTGGCGTAGGAGACGTAGCTTGGGTTCGTTTGGACGATGTTAAGAGTCATTTTGGAGTAAGAACAGAAGCATTTCAAAGAAGATCTTTTAACTAACATTCATATTTAATTTTCCAGTTCAGTGGCTTGGCACCTCAGAGTGATGCTAGCCAATACAGCTTCCTATGCCCTGACAGTCATTTACAACCCTTGAATGTCTCCAAACCCTGCGTCTGGGTTGCTAAACCATGGCCTGCAGTTGCTGCAAAAATCGAATACGCCGAGAGAGTACAAAACTTACTTCTACACTTGAACCATGACTCTGAAGAAAGTTGGCAAAACGCCTTACTGAGTCTTTTGGAAACTTATCACGTAAACATCTCCACTTTGGACATCACAATTCCAATAGACGACTACTTGGATCAAGCAGTTGGCTTCCAAGGAGCTTACAGTTTTCCATCTTGCAATCCTCCAAGGTCTATCATCTACTGCACCACCTCCATCATTCAACATACCAAGTGTTCCTGGTTGCAAGAAGCCAACTCTGTCTACGGAATCGAGCCTAATATCCAATGCATTAGAACAGAACATTTAGACCGATGTATGCAAGATGTGCAACACAAAGCCAGTGATGTTGTCTTGGTCGATCACGACAACAGGTTACGGGCCCAGAGAAAGTATGAATTAGAGCCACTTTTGTACGAGTTTTCATCTATCCTTCACGAAAGATACGCTGTCGTTGCTGTGGTGAAGAAATCATCTAATATTCAAAACTTTGAGGATTTAAAACACAAGAGAGCATGTTTCCCTAGTTTTGAAGGGGCTGCCTTCCTATCAGTTGCAGATACTTTGAAGAATCTTTCTCTAATATCCGGTGAATGTAATCTAAGTGACGATTTAATGGACTACTTCAGCCCTAAATCCTGTTTCTTTGCCCATGACGATTCAGGAAACTGCCAAGATCAATACAAAGGCGATGAAGGAGCCCTTAAATGCTTAAGCGATGGTGCAGATGTCGCTTTTATAAACATGGAAATCTGGAAAAACTTTACAGAGAAAACCATCCAAAACCCTTATTTAAAACATATTGATAGCAAACACTACAGACTTCTATGTCCTTATGGACTCAACAAGAAGGTTCACGACATTTGTTACATGCACTGGACAACAAGAGGTCATCTAATGATCCACAACTCAACTCAATTGATGAGAAGAAACGAGATTTATAACTCACTTAGAGATATGGACCGACTTTTCGGTAAAAAGTTGTCTACCAAAACTCAGACTTTCACTCTTTATGGACCTTACGATAAGAAGAACAATGTTCTGTTCAGGTAAGATTCCTGCTGAAGGATAATGAATTAAAAGTGTAATATTTCTTTTTTATTTACAGAGATCAAACTGACGGACTCTGGGGCATTTTGGAACTATTTAAAGACCGGGCAGACAGAAATATGGAGCACATTTTTGAGAAATTTGCCAAGACTAAATGCACCAATAGCGGGAATTGGTCAAAACATAGTTCAATAACGTTAATAACTGCTCTAGTGGCCATAGTTATTAAAAGTCATCTAACAAGTTCCAGCTGAGAGATACACCATTCATTTTGTCCATATACCTGAAATGTGATATTTAAAATGTATTCTAGCCTAAGAAATGAACTCTTTGTAAACACACATTAAATCTCAAATCATGAAATTTTCTACTCTGTTCAATTAAATAAAAAGAAGTTTAAAATAATGAAATGGATTGTGTTTGAAAAACATATTTTGTATTAAAATCAGTATTTTTGTAATTAATCGATAAGAACACTTCAAGGTGTTTAAGAAAATTCTACGAGTAATAAAGAAACAGTTCGTGATTGACCGTTTTTGCAAATTCAATATTAAACCTAGACAAACCCATAATAGTTATTTATACAACAAGGTCGATAAGATAAGGCATTATTAAACACAAGAGTTATTTTAAGCCACGAGCGTAGCGAGTACCTTAAAGAAGCCCCGAGTAAAAGAATTCTTTAAAACACTTGTGCTTTAAAAACGACCTTGACAGAAAAAATTTTAGTTTCATAATATCGATTTTATGTAACTAAAATGCATATAGGTATTGTAACAACATTTGTATCGATTCTTTTTTTTACCCACATATAAATTTGACGAAAAAATATTTTTGAATTAAAATAGTTTAATATATAGTAAACCTCTAATACTCACTACGTTTTATTATATATATTTAAAGCAATTTAAGGCAAATATTATAATAGTAAAGAACACTCCTTGTTGTTATTGTAACGAATAAGTTTGCGCCTTGGTGGTTTTATAGGATAGGAATATACATTCCTTTTTCAAAATAATCAAATTGAGTATAACAAATCATAAATAGCTTCATTCTTATTGATATATTGTTCATTAGTCAAATCTGATCCTATTTATATAATATTAGGTTATACTCACTCATTATTGTAAATCAGAATGATTAACACAGGGACGAGAGCAGTTGAGTCATGTTTAATTTTTTTTTAAATTGTTATTTTGTTTACTCGTATTTAATTGTTATAGCAATTAGGTGAAAAGTGTGATTTACAATACACTTTGCAGAAAGTGATATGACATTATCTTTGTGGGTGTGTTGAGATCAAGGATGAATTACAATGATTTTTCCTGAGGAAAAAAAAAAGAAAACCTCAAATTGATGCTAAGTTCTAATGTTCTAATAACATTATTTACTTATTTAATATTTGTTTAAATATATAGTATAGATAGATTATTGTTTCTATAGTTGTGAAATTCAAAGCTTTGTTCAATACATTTCGATTTTTACTTTGTCTTTCGGTCGGAGAATTCAGAGCAGTTAAATGCTGTACTGTGCGAATTTGATCCACACAAATTATTATTAATATGAATGCTGAGATTTCTGTCCCAAGTTCTGGTGGATGGGACTCATTGGAATATAAAGAGAATGAAAGGATAATGATTTAAAACAACCATAAACAAAAATTCGATAATGGAGACTGACCAGATTGCTGCAATTGATTCTCAGAATATTATTAGATCATCCCACTTGAAACTGTTCACCTAGAGTTAAATTTTAAAAAGATTGTAACTTTTTTATTAACCAATATTATAAATTAAAGAAAACGGCATTTTAAACTTAGTTGACGCACGCCACCTAGAAAGGCAGCAAGCTAAATTCATACAAAAACGAACAGCTTGCTTTGTTTCAACCTCTCTTTCAAACTCTGTTTTAAACTAACTGCTTTAAATGTATTGTGTCTGGAAATTACCAAATTGAGACGTTCGCCATATCGCATTTGTATTGGTTTTGTGTACAAATATGATTTTAATATTATTATTTCTTTGCGTTGTTCTTTCTACAGGGTTTAGCCTTAGTATTTCTTTTTGTAAACAGTGAGTTGTATAACAGAATATCTATAATAACCTGTGCTCTAGAAGTCTAAGACCTCTATAGGGATAAAATCACACCCTTCGGATATACAGAAACTGGGACCTTAACATAGATTTATTAAATGTGAAACTTATTGGATTTAATAGGTATTGAGTTAGTCAAGATTTGGTGATGTAAAAAATTTGAGTATCCTTAGGGTTCTAGAAGTTTTAAGGCATGCCGTGCTACATATGCTTAAAACTTTCCTTCAAATAGTCATTGATTGTGAAAATTTGAAATTTTTTTCTTATTAGTTTTTAAATAAATTAGATAATTTTATATAATAGATTGCCAATAGTAACAGTCTTCATTAATAGAAATAACAACAATTGTACGGTAAGAAGAACTAATCTAAAGTTTACGTAAAGGTTAACCAATTTGAAATTTTTCTAAAATTGTTATAAAAAGCTTTCTTTTGATTAAAAAGAAAATTATAGCCCATAAAATTTGATATTTTCGAAAAAAAAATGGGTTTGAATGACTTTCTCATATTTTAATCACTTAATTTGCGAGAAGAAATGTTTTTAAATTTTATCATATAAAAATACTATTAAACTAGATAAATCTCCTTATTTGATTTATATTAATAGACTACATAATTAACTATTGAAATTATAAAGAAAAACTAAAATACAACGAAAGATATTGTTTTGGTGAACAATTGAAATTGACCAATTGACAAGGTGTACAGCTTCATGCGGGTCGATCTAATATGATATGTATGAGCTCATCCAGAAAGTTAGTATTGAATGTAAGTGTACGTTTATGAATGTTTGAATATTCGCATTGGGCTTTCAATCATTCAATATTACAGGAGAGTACACGGTAAATAATCGGTCATCAAGAAGATTATATAAAATTAAAGCACAATGTGCAAATGACGCTAAAATTAATAAATGCCACCAATTGACAATAAATATAATGATTTTGAGAAGTCAACTTTGAAGAATATTATCATTAGACATTTTAAATACCATTTTACTCTAGAAATAAAAACGTGAATGTCAATAATGTTTTCCCAGCATAAATTTAAGTTATTTATCAAATTTCGCACTAAAACGGAAGACTCTCTAATGACTGTTTTATATCTTACATTTTAAAACTATTATTCAAATTAGTTGCAACACTTTTAATAAAAAAAATCAATTAAATTCATATTTGTGAAAGAAAAGAAAATAAATGAATAAAAATGCATATTTTCGGGTAAGTAACGGTTATTTCAAGTATTTAAAAACAAATCCACCGGTTTTTTTAAATGTAACGTTTCTAGGTATAAAATTTTTTTTGTCACCAAGCAACAAATTGTTGTTGCCGCTCAGCTGGTCGGCCAATTTTTTTTATCACTGATAACGTAAAACAGTTTGAACTAAGTGAATAAAACTTACTTGAACAAGGGAACAATGTCAACTAAACCGAAGGTGAGATATAAAACAATTTCAAGTGCACTTTTAGTGAAAATATGTCGTTCACCACGATTGTTTTATTTATTTTTTGTTTCTTTTGAAAACATCACAGCCTTTGTACGCACCCATTCATATCATCGTCGAGATAATGGTTGAATGAACAAAGCACCACTCACAAAATCTGCGGATGAACTGATATTCGACGCTTATCACTGGTTTTCACTATAGATCGATAAGGGGCCGCCGAAGCCGTCAATGGGGACGAAACCGAGACTGATAAAAGGTGATTCTTCTAGTCAGCAACAAAAGCCGAAGACAGATGGAAAGACGACGACTGCTCCGATCAGAAAGTCAACTACGAATAGTAAAAACAAAGCTCTTGACTTGCAGCAGCAGCAAACAAAACCAATACATAAACAGCCTATTACAGCTGCTCCGTCCAATAATAAATCAGTCGGCCAACTAGATTCAATCAAGAAATTATCTAAAGATGATAATAAAAATGCATCCATTAAATCCCAAGCTAAAAAGACAACAACCAGTAGCTCTAGCAAGAAGTTGCCCAACAAACCCAATGTCATGACAACCGTGCACAATGTTACCGTTTCCTCGCCACCGTCCAAAAGGAAGGAAATTGAGGAAATTCCAATTGAAGAAGAGATTGAACCACAAACTAAGAAAAGAGATCGAACTAAAACCCACACCATTGATCCGGAAGAGTCTATTTTACAAAAATTCCACCCAGAAAATGTTGTTCAACAAGAACCCGAACCACCAAAGCCGTCACCTAGGTCAGAACCAATTCCAGACCCCGTTTCTTTTGAAATCAAATTCGATTCTCCAAAGAAAGAGGAAGAAAAGAAAGAAAATGATGAGAAAAATAGAGTAAACGACCAGAAAAAGAAAGAAAATTACAAGGAAAAGAAAGAAAATGACAAGAAAAAGCAGGAAATTGACGAGAAAAAGATAGAAAAGGCTAAAGAAAAGAAAGAAAATGACAAGAAAAAGATGGAAAATGACAATAAAAAGATGGAAAATGACAAGGAAAAGATAGAAAATGACGAGGAAAAGAAAGAAGATGTCGTAGATGATGAAAATAATGAAGAAGAATTCAATTACGAAGATGATTTCGACTCCTATGAATCTGACTTTGAGTCAGAAGTGTCTGAAGATAAAACCCCCACTCCTGAACCAATTTCTGAATCAGAAAACGAGCCAATTACCAAAATCCCGTTTAAAAAAGACCAAGATAAGGATGAAGAACAAGAGAATGAGCAATTTTCCTTACCTCCTTTCAAAGACAGACTCCCTCTGGAGGTTATAACTGAAAATTTAGAAAACCAAGACTCTGGATTCGAGAGTAGGAACAAAACGGAGACAGAATACCAAAGTATTGACTATAAATCGAGTAATTTCTATGAGCCAATTGACATTTTAGCCCAAAATTCGACCTCAAAATACTCTAGAAGTCGGGATTTGATGAAGAAAATCTCTCTGGACACTATTACTTATTCAGTCTTTGAACTGAAACCAATTCCTTATGAGATTTACATGAAGATGTACGGTCATATGAACTCCTCTCAAATGTCGACTCAAACTAAACAGGATATCGCGAATGAGGAAATTCAGACGGATTCAATTGACTTGGAGAGCAAATGGACTCAGAATCCTCCCCACTTTTCCAAAGATGCCTTTTCTCCAAAGGGGATGACGTCTGGGAAATACTACGAAGAGAAAATTGGGGTGGGAAAGGGAGAAATTAATAGAGAAGTAATGGAGATTAATAAAAAACCAACAGATCTAATGGAAATTGCCAATAAAAACATCGATTATGACCGGCTAAATTTGTTCCTAAGGAACTGCTCGGTCTCAATTGCTGGGATCATTAACCAGAAACAAGGACAAAAGAACAAAAAGCCTCAGTTTTCAGAATCCTCAGGATTTGAGGAACTCAATTTAAAGCATGATTTTCTATCAAATCATTCCATTCAACGATTAGCTTCGTTCTCAAATACTCAAAACATATTTGCTTTATTAAGTAAATCGACAAATAATCAACATTTGATCTCAATTTGGAGTGCATTGGATTTGAACACCCCACAAAAAGTGCTAAAGTCAAGCCAACCAGTCGTCTCAATTGTTAGTCATGGACGGTATCCCAACTTGATCATCGCTGGATTGGAAGATGGGTAAGAGTTTTTTATTATTTATTCTTTAAACACTTGTTGTATAAATCATTTGAATCTTTCCTTGTTTTCTTTTTCATTTAAATCAACGATTTATAGGATACAATAAATGATAAGGCCAATAAACTTTTATCTATCTAATCTAATCATGTCAATGTAATAGTCTAATAACACTTCAATGCCTCTATACAGCTGTAATTGTTGTTTGAAAATGAATGATTGGGTGTTAAAGTTTTGTTTTATTATACACTCTTTTTCAATAGTTTGAGTACAGTCATTCATTAAATTAATTCGTTGATATTAATGGTATATCTCATAATTTGGAATAGTCCTTATTTGAAATTTGATTAATACTCCTTAAGTATAATAAATTCGTGTGTTAGATAATGCTTATCAACCGTGTTTTATACAAAATTTTATACATTTTTAGATAAATTGACACAAAAATCTAAACAATCAACGTTCTAATTTTATTAAAATTTAAAATTCTCATTTTATATCCTGCTTCTTTCACTTATTTTACGATATGAGGGAGAAAACTATTCTTGTCGTCTCTTACTTGCAAAAGAAACAAAATTATCTCACCTGTTTAAATAGTAAACGTGCGCCAGCTAGAAGCACTACATGTTAATTTCATACAAATGCTGACTCTCTTTACTGTGTCTGACTGTGTGGCTTACCTTCTGTTCGTTTTAAATGTTTTGTGTCTGGAAATTTCCAAATCGACACGTTCGCCAACTAGTGGCAAATTTTAAAAAATATGTCAGTGAATTAAACTTAAAATGGATTTTTTTTAAAAATACTGTGCACATTGGATCCGAAAGATGTGTTATCAATAAAATAATGGCAGTTATAAGATTTTATAGTGAACCTTCTTAAAATTTACCAAAGTTTTAATTTAAATCCATTTATTTGCATTAGTATTGGTTTCGTGTACAAATATAATTTGAATTCCAGCACAATTCCAAAATACTCTTACCTTGTTTTTCGACCCGGTTTAGCACTAGTTTCTCCTTAACTCAATTACTGGTTTTCATTCAGATTAAATTTAATTTATCCGTTTAAACCGCAAATATCTTTAATTACAGTTCAAACTCCAATATAAAAATAACTAAATTTGAACGATTCCAAGAATATTCACGAGGGTCACACATTAATAATAGAGAAAAAACACTAGTGCTACAAAGATTTCTATATAGTACTTGTGCTATTAAAACGATTTTGACAGAGTAAATTTTAGTGTCATAATATAAATTTTATAAAGCCACTTAGCCTAATTACGTACTAATTATTAAATATATCGAAGATATTGATCAACATATTTGTACCTATCTATAGTAAGAATATTTATCAATGTACTTTATCAAATAAACTCTCTTACCTAACAACATAACTCTGACGTAAAACTTATACCATCCAATATACTGTGACTGACATATACTACCCTCGTGAGCGGTTACTGTATGACGGGTCGTTTGCATATATATCCAGTCCAACACCGTTATAAAAATAGGTAGGGACAATGCTTACGTGAGATAATGAGCGACACTCATCTCTCCTAGGAATCACTGTTGTACGATCTGGTACATACATATGTATTTATTAATTATATGAGTTTAAGCTATAAATCAGTCATTGGTTTTTTGTTCCAATTTTATTTTTTATACATTACATATAGGAGATATTAATAATTGAATTCAAATAAAATAATTGTATTTAAACAAGTGAACCAGAGTAAAATTAAAGTCAAATTTGTGTATTAATTCTATATAAATATGAAATTATTAAAATTTGCTTTTTAATTATTTGCGAGTAATTACCAATTAGTAGAAAAATCGTTTTAAAAATACGTCTTGTTTTCAGAATATTATTATTATTTATTGTATTCAATCAATTCGATATTACAATATTTCAGTTTATTTCAGAATATTAATAATTATTTTGTTAAATTATAAAAATAGGAAATATGATACCTTAAGGATTCGTTGTTAACTTAAAATAAAATTTTCTAGAGATGGAGTCATATTTATATTTTTATTTCTATCAAAACGACATGGACAAAATGGCATACCTGTCGTTTTGTCTATAAATGATATTTATTTAATTTAGGCGAATATAACATATTTTGTCCATAAATTTCCAAAGATCTAGACCCGGAAAATGTTGACATTTGAATTACGTTTCTTAAGCTTGCGTACCTAGGCGAACAGAGTGTTTTATTTTCGAAATTATGCTAATAATTGCATCGAATTTACAATGATTACTGTTTACTTTTTTTTAAAGTATCGAATCTTATATATTCGATATTGATACTTTTCAACTTTTCTATAAGTTAATTTGGTCATCGATTTCTTAAGTTAAAAGCATTTATGTAAACGTATATTATATTATTATTTTTATTATTATATTGTACATTATTTGTTACAGTTACAATATATTAAATTTTTATTAATAAACAGAACTTGTGAGATTTTATCATCGCTTTCATTTTACATTATATAAGAATTACCTTGATTTAGTCGTCAGTAAATGAAATTTAATGAAAACTGTTATAACTCCACTTAAACCAAACACTTTTTTCAAATAAACTA
>JXOV01016203.1:551-13114 GCA_001014945.1 Clogmia albipunctata
GAATGAAACATCAAAATGTTTCATGAAATTTTAGTCACGATATAAATTGATAATAATAAAATTAACAGTGACGCCAAATTTTTGAAATTATATCAAATTTAATTTCTAAATATCATTTAATATCATGAGTATCAAAAAGTTATATTTCATTTAAAAAAAAATTCATTTAAGAAAGTTGCTGTGAATTATTGACAGAAGTCATTCAAAGTTATGTTTCAATGTTTCCCATATAAATATTTAATTAGTTTTTGTGCTCTTTTACAAATGAAAATTGGGAAAAATAGCATTCGTTTCTCGACGTTTAATTCAGTTTTCTCGAAGGAAGCTATTCGCGTCATCGACTTTGTCTCCTAGCGGAAACAGTCTTCCTTCTTGAAAACCGAAACTTAAACCGTCTTGAAACGAAAATAATTATTTACTGTTAAGATATATTTAATGTACTGAAATTACAAATTTTCATGTTTGCACGTGTATCATTTAAAAATTCCGTCCTATGCTTGTGTTTTCGCAAAATACTAATTTGTTAAAGGCACGTGTATGATTTATTCAATTTAAATATCGTTCGTTTTGAACAATTATTTAATTGATAATTTGAACCATTGAGATTATTTGAACAGTTTTCAACAAGACTCGTATCAATGTTAAATTTAGATCTCTAGTTTATTTTAAAATTATAATATGAGATGACTTTTTAAATGTGTAATTTTTTTTTTAAAACGCTTATGCGTTCGATTTCGGTTATTTTTAATTTTTTTTACTAGAAAATGAACTGTTGTCTTACAGTGCCGATAGTTTCCTTTATTGTTAATCGAAATCTATTAAAACAGACTATTCTCCCGATAAATTGCTCTTTCCTGTACACGTTTAAATGCAGATCCAATGCTAAACCATAAATAAATGTGTACATTTCGAAATGAGAGACATTAATTTCCATCCCCTAAATCTGTATTCTTCCCACACTGATTCAATTACACATTTCTTGTTTCTGATGGACGTGAAACATGTCCCGAGGAAGAAGAGGAGCAGAGAAGAGCATCCTTGGCGAGTGCAGTGCTGTCTGTGAAATTGTAATTTGGATCAATGGCTCAGCTGGGAATATTCAGATTGACACATTATGGATGGCATTATTAAGCGAAACTGTTCCTAGCAATGGACCAATAATTATTTCGTTCAATAATCGTTATAAAACTTTGACAATTTCTCGTGTGAAAAGAGTTTAAAATGCGATTAAAAAGTGTTGGAAATCCGGAAGGCGGCCCTAAACGGGGCGTGTTTTTGATATTTCAATTTTAATGGACTTTAACCCCGGAAATAACCCTTATCATTATTGCTAATAGTAAACAGGGAATTGCCACGATTTTGTCCCGTCCGCGTTTCAACGAACAAATTAAAATTCATTTCGATTCGCCCTGGAGTAAGAATATTGGAAGAATCGCAAACACTTTTCGCTGCTTTGTTGTTACTGGACCGAGGGATTTGTGGCCAGGAAATTTCCTGAAAGGGAAAAATAGAGAGCGTCAATTTCGCTCAGAAAATCGTTCCAAATTACTACTATTTAACCGAAAACCCCAGAAGGCTGCTCCGCTGATGCTCCTGTTGCCAAATAACCTTCCTGTTGTTTCCCACCCACCACAACACAATGACTTTTAACAACTTTTCGGTGATAATATTCGCAATTTTGCAAAATTGTAATGGACAATTTCACAATAGAATGAAAATTAGTTTTAATGATCTGTTAATTTTTATGGGCTTAACAGTTTGTGTTAAACTCTGTTTGGCATTAACATCTAATTCTTGGAATAGATTTTCATCCCTTTTGAGATGTTAGAAGAAAATTATTATATAACCACAAAGGAAGTGAGGACTTTAAAATACGTAGTTTTCAAAAACGTGTCTTTCGAATGTTTTCAACTGAAAACATTTTCCAATTTAAACTTCAATATTTGCATTATAATGTCAGTCCGGAGGAACAATAACCCAATTACAAAAATTTGTCTAATGTACGCTATTACAACATGTCCTTTATGCATGGGAACAACGACGTAGCTGTAGTTCCACGCAGGGCCTCTACAGGATAGAAGCGTCACTGTCGAAATATCTTATTGTGTTAACTTATTTCAATCAAACAACGACACTTCAAAAGCTGTTCGTTGATTAGTTGATTCTGGTAAACAACGACGCAAGTGCAATCTCTGACAAAAAGTTGGATTAACTTTTACCTGATTTTGCTACTTTTTCCAACTACTTGGAACGTTCCACCTAACTTAAATATATGATTTTAATCAAATGGCTTTTAAATTTCTTATTATATTCAGTTGTTTGCAATTACGGCAGTTCTTCATCCATTATTTTATCAGTCTACAGTGAAGTGGTAGCGCAGTCGACTGACTGCTTGGAGGGCATGGTCGGGTAGGATTTACTGGATCTTTTCAACTAGTCTAGGTGCTGTTTATTGACTAATAATACAAGTATACTGAAAACTACTAGTCAATAAAAAGTCAAATTTCCCTAGTTGAGACTCCCCGTGGAATTGAAACGGATTTTTTTATCATCTATAATTTTCAGAGAAACAACGACGTAATTACAGTTAGGTAGAGTTTGGGATTGAAATTATAGTTATTTAATCCTAACGTTTATGAAAGTAAGGTATACATCAGAGACCAGCAAAATCTGCTTGTCTCGTTCAAACGCCTGAAAATGATAGCGAAGAACGACCTTTCAGAAAATTCTTCACGTGAAGCATTCTATTGCCCCGGTTTGGTTCGAGAAGAACGTACAGCACAGGAAAGAGAAATTGGAATTTCGGGTTTATTGCACTTGATGGTGCAAAATGCATTCCTTTTTCTATTGTTGTTTAAATCTTAAATGCAAATCGATTTTTGACTTTCCTGTAAAATTGACATTTTAGCAATTGTGCCGTTGTTCCTCTGGCACAGCATTCATAATCTATTATTGAAATTAAAGATTTTAAATTTAAATATATGATTTTTCTATTAATGAAATAATTATCCAATCAAATTTAGTTTACAAAAACAACAAATTGAATATATTCTAGCTTTTATCATGTTGGCTGTTGTTAATATTGATTTTAATTGTTTGATGTTGTTCTTCTTTTAACTTTCAAGAATGTCTTTTCAATACAATTACGGCACTCCTTAAAGACTGAACTGCGTAGCTTTTAAATTTGTTTATTGGCACAATTTTCATGAAAATGGTTTACGAAAATCGCTAAATTTATCCCTCTATTCAAGACCAACTGAGCGCGAATAAAGAGCTGTTTGCAAATTGTCAATAGATACGTACTACTTATGTACATATTTACAATTCTTTCCTAGTCTACATGTGCGTCTTATTTGTTGCGTAGACTTTGTGACCTATTTTTATATAGAAAAGATTTATTTTTAGATCAAATTATATAATAATTTTATTTTGGGGCACGTTTTTTCTATTTGAACGATATTAATAGATCGTTTAAATTTCATTAAATATTTGCATGTGGCAATTAAATGAAACCCAAAAATTAATATTGTGTATAGTACTTCATTTATTAGGCAAATTGTTATTGGTATATGAAACTTATACTCGTATTATGTAACTAATTTATTATATAACCTTAAATTCAACAATTGAAACAGAAGACAGTACATCTCATTCATTGCCTATTTAAATTTCATTGTTAAGAGAAATATTTATAAATTTTATGTCTTACATTTTATAATTTATTCAATCATTAATTTGTTCTAAAAGGCGTAAAATCTTATATAAAGCATGCCTGATAACCATTATTGAAAACAACCACATGCTTTTAACAATTTTGTTTTTGAACAACTCTAGTTTATTGAAGATTTTACGACCTTTGTCATATATCATAAATGTCAGGCACATGAGAATCCTTTAAACACACACATTATTCTCTCGTGTAAACACAAGACAAATGTTTGGTTTAAAAAAACGGAACTTTTTATAATAAAAATAAATTTGCCCGGGACCCATATGAATATAATATATATAATGACTCGGGCACCCGTCTAGGCGGTTTAGCACAATTAATAAATACGAAATTTAGAGTAAAATAAATTTATAGTAAATAACATGACCTGCATTTGGAGTAAATTATCAATTATTATGATATTTTTTCTGGTTTTCCAGATCCTGCCACCGATCCCGAAGAATTGTCCCCGAGAAATATACGACCTGATGTGCGAATGCTGGCAACGAAACGAGCAGAACCGTCCCAATTTCCGGGAGATTCACCTGTTTCTACAACGAAAGAATTTGGGCTTCAAACCGACAATTTCGAGCCACCAATTCTATTAAGGACAAAGTGAATAAAAAAAAACTAAGAGAGAGAAAGATAGAGTAGACGACGCCTTTCAACTGCTCATCGCTACTACTGCCCCTTGGGACACTAGACAATCCTCCAGTAGCACTCCAGAAGTAGTAGCCTCGACCTAGTTTCATAAAAAGAGGAAGTAGAAGAAGAAGAAAAAGGAGATGAAAGTGATGAATAAGTGTGAATGTGATTTTGTAAATAACTTCATAATATTTAAAGGAACTCTAACGGACTGACTTAGTTAATTAACCCTTGGAGAGAGAATGGGATGAAGTGAGAATGTGGCTAGCCAGATAAGTACTGATAAACTCTAATTTATTATTATTACACAATTATAATGATTAAATATTGGACTAATGATTCCTGACTTTGGAGAAGAGAATTGCCAGTGGAATTTTTGTGATGACCGTTAAATCGTAAGATGAGGAAAATTCAATTTGCATATAATTAAGTGTTGAGAAAAATCACTATCATCATCAAACAATCAATTAATCGAGTCAAAGATGAATGAAGTATTAGTGTAAAATATATATATATATATATTTAATTATAAGGTAATATATCTATGATGACAATTATTGCATTTAAAAGGACACACACTCGAAAAACAATGAATAGTATCGGATTTTAAAAGCAGAGAGAGACTAAACTTAATTCCAAGATTTATTATAAAAAAGGAGAAATATTTAAAACGTTTTTTACGACAACAAACATTATAGTATTAAAATTATTAAATGGAATATATAATTATTTAAAGGAGCACTTTCGAGAGTCCTAGTTTATCATTGAAGGATTTCATTCAGATAAAGTTAAAAAGAAGCCTGACTTTAGAGTCTTTTCAATTCAATTAGCTCTCTCTTTGACCAACTTAAGACTACTTTTCTCTTCTTTCTGTAAATAAAGATACGTATCCTAAATCTATGTTTCATGTACATATACTGCAAATATTTACATAACGCTGAAAGTAACTAGGACTAGATGATATTTTGACTATTATTATTATTATATTATTATAAAGAAAATTATTATGAACAGGAAAATAAAATAAAACTGACTTATTCACAATTCAAAGCACATGAATTTCGATATGGAAACAAATTACCCCAGACCTGTAGATCATCCCTCTATTAGCCTAACCACTCTAGTCTCTATCCCCAACTAACTACACTAATACCTTTTTGCTGAAAGAACCTTCAAAATTTATCCCCATTCAATCCCGCCTGGATACAATTTTGAACTATTTCGAGACAATAATTGAATGTACTCTATATCCTATTTAAATGAATATAGTGAAGAAAAAGCATATTTACCGACGGTATTTCATTTGATGGTATCTTCCTTTTGAACAAGGCTCCGGAAACGGAAGAAAGGGATAAGAAGTTGGACTTGCAAAATCCTCCATTGAATTTTGTTGTCCAATTTGTTCGTAACAAACATAGACACGAAAATACTGAGACATATTTACACAAACATGATGGTGAGCTTTTGTGAGGAATCGACCATTTCCAGGCTGGGAGAGGAAAGGAAGACAAATAAGCTATTGACGGAGAGAGATACTTTATGCCGACGACAGCTCATTATCCATTTCCGAAAGTTCTTTTCTGAATGGGAAATGGCGTCATTTAATATAGTTTGTCGATTGAACTAGAGCGAAAATAAGAGCGTAAATCGTTAATTTTCGCCATCCTGAAGCCATTAATCAGGGGATGGACCCATTGTACCAAAGATGACGCCAAGGAATTTTCCGATTAATTCCGGATTTCCAAAAATCGATTTCAAAAGCTTCTTTTCCGAAAAATTGACCCGTGATGACAAAGTTGGTCGCTCCTTTCGCATAAGAATTTCACCATTAAGCAAATTAAACCGGTTCAGTGGTTTTACTTTTTTTTATTCACCTTTTACAGATACACACCCAGCACTTGAGCCTAGATACTTGTCCACGTTCCAGGATAATCCTTTCGTTTTATTTGGTTTGACTTGAATTTTATTTTTTGTCCTTTCTCAGATTTATGTTTAAGTTTTTTAAATATTCTACGAAACTTTTGTTAAGCAGAAATTTAATTGCGATTGGATATTTAAAATTATTTTAGTTAAAGAACAAATTTAAATTTAATTTGAAAATAGTAAATTTTTGTTCAAAGTATATAAAGATTTTCTTATTTAAAAGAAATTCATTGGAAGACAGACACAGTTTCGAAAGTTCCTTTTAAAGATCACAATAAGATTTTGATTTTTTCGAACTGAAAAGTTCAGTTTGTGAAAGCTATTTTTAGCGACGTTTTTTTTTCTTTTTTCAATAAACCTTTTACTTTTACACAAACAGGTTCTTAGGTTTTTGTACTTATTTTGTATAAAGTTGTCAAGTTCTATTTATATTCATTTCCAGGTTTTGTAGCGTGTATTTTAATTTTGAATTTCCAGGGAATCTCTTTATCTTCTTTTTTTGCTTCTAAAAGAACAATAATGTTCCTAAAGTAGTCTGTAACTTTTGCCCTTTTGCGACTTTTATTTCTTTATTGGTAGGTTTTTCTGCGTAATTTGTTTTGTTTTTTTTGCACAAATTCTGTGAACTACAAAAACCGTTTCCCCTTCATCCACAAAACAGTCCCAGAACAGAGATGCCTTTGTCAACCCCCAGCCCTAACATAATCAAGTCTAATATCAAGCAGTCGACAATTGAAAATGAAGAATTTTTCACCCACCTGTTTCATCTCTTGTCTAATTTTCCTCCTTTTTACAAAACAAACAAAAACACTTTTACACAAGAAATATTCTGCGCTAAAAATTGTCTTAATGATTTACTGGAAGTATTATAAAAAAAATAAAGAGAGAAAGATAAAATAACGGCAAAAAGAAGAGAAATAAATATAATTAATAATTGAGTGAATGATATACAATGATTCTAAATTTTCCCAATTTCCCTTGTGCCTTTTCACAAATTCACATTGAACACACACTCTCAGTCTTTGAAGAATCACACATTTACACACCTTTTCACTCTTTAACACGTTCTATAAGTACTATTGAAGAACAGTTTAAAAGAAAATTATAATCAGATTTAAAATAATTCAAATTTCACAAATATTCTGGTTTCCAAAAAAACTCTTATCAAATACAAAAAAAGAAAAAAATATAGAAAAAAGAAAGAAAAAAAGCATTCAAAATTGTTAAGGATAATTAAGTCCTGAATAAAAAACACGAAAACCTCTTCCATGAATATTACCAATCATAAGTGGTGTCACCAGATGACTACAGTCGCCGACAAAGGGTTAGTCGCCCCTTTCTAAGGCAATTCTCTATCCGGTGAGCTGCTCTTATTAATATGTAAATGTATACATAATGTCTTTTGTATAAAGAAAATTCGTGATAATTTTTATTGCAATTTTCCGTTGTTAATTATTTCCTAAGGCAGATTGTAGATTGTAGACTATGGAGACTACTTGAAAATAGTTTGATAAAATTTCAAATTAGTAGAGTATTATGGATGATGACTATTCGACTTCAATTATATAATAAAGAGAGAAAAAAATAGTAAACTATATACGAAAAGGAATAAAAGGTGTATAATTTAGAGATGAAAAAATGAGTAGAATTGGAGAGAAATGGAGAAGAAGAACTTTCACTCGACTAGTCATATCAATTGACGCAAAATTTTCATATTTTCATACAAAAAAGGAGTCTGTAAAGGAGATTAACAATCGTGAGCGATTTACTATATAGTTAAGACAACGATACTGTTTGATAGAATGTTGAAACTTGAGAGAAATTGTAAATTAAATCATAAGTAGACATCCCGAAATCCTGCATAAGTATTTTTGTAATCGCACACCAAGATAAAAGCCATCTCTCTTTAAAAAAAACACACACACACACACTTGTGCCACTCAAAACACATGTATGTAAAAGTTAAGAAAATATGTAAATTGTAAGGCAAAACTTGATTATTTTCTATTAATTCGGCACTCTAGGTGTTGTTAAAGATCATCATGCAAAAAAGATTTTAAAATTAAAACAACATTGCCATTAGAAACTAACTCGTTGAAATACAGCTACTCTGTTTTTTTCTTCTTAAATTAAAAAGTGCAGATTTATTCTAAATGGCAACCGATTTACTAATTGGATGTCGGCACCTGTACGATATGAAGAGGAATAAAGAGAGATAGATTTGAGCCCTCGAAACTGGAATTTTGAAGAATGGACCAAAGCTTTTTGAATTATTCTGTTAATGACCAATAAACAAGAGTTGATTATAATTAGTTGATATATATTTAGCTCAAAATGTCAATCTCTTCTTCTTTTTAATTATTGAAAAAGCATTTATTCTGTCAAGTATAATTATTATTGATGTGAAAGTTAGGACTATTATTATGATTATTATTACGAATACCGTTTCCATTATTAAATCCTAAACACTCTACGGAATGAAACCCTTGCTTGATCTTGGCTGAAAACGGTTCAGTATATAGGTAATTTATTAAAATTTTATTACTGTACAACACGAATTATACAATAAATAGCTTCTATATTATAATTAAATAATAATATAAATTATATTGAATAAAGTACTCTCTATATGAATTACACATGCCTTTTAATTATTATGTTTGAAGTTATGATTATTAACATTGGTTAAATTTCCTTTTTTTAATTAATTTATATTAAATCAATTAATTAAATTATGAAGGTATAGAAACCTATTTTAATATATGTTATTATATTTAATACAAAATAGTTTCCAAATATAAAGGTAAGTAGCATACATTACATCAAAATTTATTATTAATTATTGTTAGACATTTGTAAATAAAGTCAATAGAAGTGAAAAAAATAATAAATCCATTTTTTGCACTCCCATACATACGCATTTTGATATCCATTTGAGTTTCGTAATGTTTCACTTTATGCCACTCATTGAAAATTATATATTTTTATTTCACTAGTGAAAAAAATGTCATAAACTATCCAACAAATTTGTCTCAAACTCAAAATTTGGTCGCCAATGTTGCTCTTAAACTACACAAAATATTGGTCTCGGCTACGCCATACGACCATGCCAATATTTGAAATTAATTAATATTTCCTGCTTTAAAATTTTAATATTTACCGTTTCAACAGCCATCTGCAGCCATTTGGCTATTTTTGTTCGATTTTTGGCACATTACGTAAATATCAAAGATAAATCTGCTTAAATGTGATGTAAGTAAATTATAGTAATAGCCTTTTATTGCTTTGAATGGAAATTTATTTTACAGAAATTAAAACAAACAAATGTTCCATACAACAATAAAATAGGCCTTATGACCAAGTAGTTATGAAGAAATAAACTATATTAGTTTGAACTCCAACCGTTAACGGTAACTTTACGATATAAGACTTAACTTAAAACATTTATGAAACATGCCAATTTCTTAATTTTCCTTGTAAAAAATGAAATTTAATGTGAAATTGTAAAAATTTCAGTGCTCTTGGGTGGAGTGCAAAAAACGTCATGTCCTGCTCGGGTGTAAAGTCCTGTTTTTAAACTCGAAAAAGACGAAACACTCACCTACGGCTCGAATGTTTCACACTCGTTTCACTCGTTAAAAACAATTGCATTTACATCCTTGTAGCACAAACAACAATTTATTAAATCATTCAGATGTCAATAGTCAAATTATTTAAAGAGGTTGGGAGTTGTAAATGATATTTAAATTGAATTCAGATATCAATTTTGGTTTAAATGGAATTGTGTTATGAGTTTTGATCAAGTGTTGACATTAAAATATAAACCATCATTGATTTTTTTTAAAAATTCAGTTGAATGTTAAGGACCCACGTATGATTAGAGGAATGAAAAAAAAACTTTTTAAGACGTTTGCATTTGACTCAAATTTCCAGCAGAAAAGTCACTTTATCCTGTTTGTAAAATAAAAATTAAAATAATTTTTATATTAAGTTTCCTCAAATTCTACTTCCTTTGTTGAATGGGCATCCTCACGAAATTTGCTTTTTTAACAATATATTTATATTTTTTTATATATACATATTAGTATTAGATTTCATTTCCAAAGAAAACAACACAAATTTGTTGAACAAATCGACATAACTCAAAATTATGTGATGTTTGAAATACGAGTAATAAGAAACAATATTTGCAACAATTAATTCTTAGAACTGTTTTTAAAATATTAAAATATGATTGAAATGGCATACAATAATTACATATGATATTCAAATGAATATCTTAAACACGAGCTAACAAAAAATATATATTTTTATTGACCTTGTTAATTTTTTCATAGAACAAGTCGAAAAGTATGAGATGAGCATATACGTAACAAGCAATTTTCATATTTTTGTTTAAAAGAAATTTACGAGATTTAATTTAAAAAAAAATATTTTTTAAAGAAAATCCTCATAATTGTATTTATATTTGTTTCATTTCAATATTTGGTAAACAATAAATATACATAAGTTTCGATTAATTAAAAATCAAGGCGATTTATTCTTTAAAATATCTTTTGATCACGGCTTATGTTAGTTTGTAGGGGTTGGAGTAGCAAAGATCGTTAAGTGTCGCATCACAAAATTGGAATCGTGTGTTCGAATCCCAGTAATGCCGTGACTTTTTTCCAAAATTCATTTGCAATTATTAACTAATAATAACAGCAGTGATGTAAACATATAAGGGCAGAGATATGACGGAGCCCAAAAGATCTTCAGGTCAAAGTGCGGAATCAACTCATTAGAAATAAAAAAAGAAGATTATATTCATTTCTTAACGTTTCAGATTTAGAAAAAGGACTTTCCACTCAAATACAACATAATTTGTTGTGCATTTTCCTTAAAACTACCAGAACAACTATTTAAAAAAATGTTTGACTCTTATCGGTAATTACTTAACCAGGTTCGGTATATTTAACTGTTATAACAATTTTGATTAAAAAATTTGAAATTTATCATTGAAAATGGCACAAGAACATTGACTTTGAAACAAATTTATTCCTAGATTATGACTCTTTGTCCGCAAAGCTACGTACAAGAAATAATTTAATCCAAAAATTGGCCCAAACAACATGGGGAGCAAATGGCCAATCTTTTCGGATTGCGGCTCAGTCTCTGGTTTACCTCTGTGCCGAGTATTGCTCGACAGTCTGGCTTAACAGTTCTCATGCAACAAACATTTTTATTGCAAATTGAATTTTAAAGGAGGTCTGTAAATTACAATGGAACTAAATTGCAATGAAAAAAGATATAGTGCGGAAAAATGACGCATTATGAAACTTAAATCGATGTCGGGAAGTAGCTAGTAATTGATCTTATAAATATTTGGTAATAAAAGACGTTAAGTTTTCATTGTTATTGTCTGCGTCTGAGGGGTGACCAACGTCAAGTGTTATGACAGACGACCACGATACAACCCTTTTGAATTGATACCACTCCACTTAGAACCCTCTTACAGTAATTTAAGAAAACATTCTAAAAATAATTTGCTGTCAAAAACACGACGTATTGCCTTTTTAGGACTCGTTCTTATTATTTACTCTTCACTAAAAATACTTTATTCAGTTTCGTGATTTTATTGCTAATACAATGGGAGGTTAATGCGTAGTTCGTGGAACCATATCAAACATTATATTAGTGGCTATATTTAGTTTTTTTTTAAACAAAATGTTTTTATTTGTTTTAAAATAATTGTGGGCGTGTATTTCACCCACTTTGGAAACAATCACGATATCCAATTCTAAAAATATTTTTGAGAATTGTGACAGACATTTTATAAGAGAAAAGGGCAATTTTGTTTGTAATGCACCTATATATAGAAAAATTATATACTGGTAAAATATATAATTTTAAAATATAAAAAAGGTAAAAACATTCGGTAAAATTTTAGGCCAAATGAAATTTAATAATAAAGTATTAAAATTCAAATTATTTTATTAAAGTGATAATGAATGACAATACAGTAGCTGAAGTATGTACAAAATGGCATAGTGTTTTGTAATGTGTTCATAATTCTTTAAGGGTTGCCCACAACAACGCCATATTATACAGTAATCATGTTTGGTCATCTATTTATTAAAATTAATATTCATATGTTGCAAAAAATGAACAGAAATAAAATTAACAGCTTTAAACACAAATCGGCGAAAATCGAATTTTTAAAACCGTATTCGTATTCGATGTAATTATTGACATAATTTTGTAAATAAACCTCTGTGAACGTATGTTCAAAAACTGTAAACCCAAT
>JXOV01016205.1:2614-23536 GCA_001014945.1 Clogmia albipunctata
ACCAATCTATTAGAATTCTATAAGAACTGAGGGATTAAGAGACCGTACAGTTCATATGTGGCGACAGCAGTATCAAAGACGACGTCACGGTGATCTTGCGTTTCCAGTGGAGGGCTAGAAGCATCGTTATAGTGGACATGAAGCGTCGGAACAGCAGTGTTTACCAACTTCCAATTAGTAGAGGGCAGTTGTTGTGTTTGGGAAGTCTCTGGTTCTTTTAGTGAGAATAATATGATTTATTTACAGAATGAATATTAGTACAAAGTAATATTATTACATTAAATTCAATATTATTAAATTAATTAAAACAGCAGTCCAATGATACGTTCTTGTAAATTAAATGAATCATCTTTAAAGTGCTTGTCGCACACTCTGTCACTATCACAGATGTCGAGTTCCTGAACACCACAAGCAGTCACCCAAAGTTTCCGTCGAATTTCATCACGAGAAAATCGAAAGAACCGAGGCAATTACCCCAATTTCCATATGTTTACACAGTCCTTACCTGTACAACGAACCATTTCGGGACTAAACAAAAACCATAAATCACAAGAAATACTTTAAAACTACTAAAACGAATAAAATTTTCCTCCACAACAAAATGTAAACAAAAGTGACGTTTCAAATGTCTTGGACCAGCTGACNGTTATTTATTGACTCGTTTGTTTTACATAATAATTTCAACTGAGATCCCTATGGATCTCCGTTCAATACTGAATTTTTCTCCCCCCGCCTCTTCTACTTCGATGAGACAGACGTTTTCCATCTCTCTCGTTCCTGAACAATTACTTTAAAACTATCAAAACGAATAAAATTTTCCTCCAAAACAGAATGTAAACAAAAGTGACTTTTCAAATATCTTGGACCAGCTGACGACTCATTTGAAATGGCCGCTGAAAACGTGACAATATTAGGATATCTCTTAAATAAATATCTTGGGTATAGCTTCTTAACATATGGCTTTGGGAAAACCTCAAATTTAAATTTATTGTGTTGTCAATTTTATGAAGATAAAAATGGTTTTTAAAATAAATACTCTAGTTTTATTTATAAAATAGTCTTTACTTCATTTTCTATTGTAAAATATTGTTTAGGGTACAAATATACAATTGCTCATTCATAAATCTGAGATATTAAGGCACAATAAAAAAAATAAAAAAAACATTGGACGGATGTTGTTCTTTTCGTATTTCAAAAGAAATAGTTTTCAACTTAATCAACTACTTAAATCTATTGGTTACAATAAAAATATATATAACCAAAAACTGAGGCCAGTATCAGGCTAAGAGTAGCTTTAACACCAGATACACCGGCTAATCGACATTGGAACAGATCAAATCGAGATTCTTTATCGTTTACAATGTTCTGGAATTCGGCTTCCACAAGTTGTCCATCATAATATGTGATCAAATCCTCGAATGGATACTCAAATCCTTGGAGACATTCACATTTGTAACCGCCACTGTCAAAACCTCGACCCAAAATAGGGACACACTGAAAATAAACCATTAAAAAATTTTCCATTAAATATCTTTTAAATTATTATATTTACGTAAGATGTTTTCTGGTCACATTTGTGTGTATTTTTGAAAGCATTCGGTGTGTAATAATCATCAGGACATTGGTTGATGTCAAGCTGCAGCATGTCCATTGATACCATTACTATTCCTCTGTTACAAATAAATTAAAAATTAGTTATATCGTTTTACAAACTGAAAATTTTAAATTAAGAGAATTCGCTGTTTTAAATACATACTTGAATTCTAATTTCACTCGAAGACTATCCCAACCGAAGAAAGGAGCCGCATAGCTGACGAGCCATCTTTTAACCAGTCCATCACAATCGAAATGTGGCGCTGTCCAGTAGCCATGGTCAATATTTCCAGCGCGATAAAATTCGGGGAATCGTTCATATTTCTGCATATATTCTCCAGACTCATTGTATCGAATCTTTATTTTGAGTGCAAATCGTTCTAGTGAGTCAAAGTTTGAAGACCACCGTTGTTTGAGCATTTGGAAATAATTTTTCTCAGTATATAATTCACCCGTTTTATTGAGTCGGGCCAGATCTTCAATTTTAAATTTACGCGTGTTAAGCTCTTTTTTGTAGGCGAAAGGTGCAAAGTACGTTCGGTTGGTAAACTTATTCCGCTCCCAATAAGTAGCCGCGGACCAAATTCGATTGTTGCCCAACACCAGCGCCAGGGTCTCCCCAAACATCTCATCTTCTGTTAACGGTTTGTCAGCAACTCGTTTACCAGAATACACTTCATTGGGATTGCTCACTTGCAAAAAGGCACTTATAAAATTAGCCAAACGCACAGCCATTTTCGCCTCGTTTGCAAACTGTTCCTTAGCACCATAGGCAATGTCTCCGGGCAGAATCAGATCTTGAGGGTGGAAACTAAAAGTAGCAATTGATTGGAAATATTTATTTTTATTTATATATATATTGGAAATATTAATTTACTTTTACTTAACAAAAGCAGAGCTTAGACTAAATCCAATCTTTTAAAAAATGATAATTTAAAATGGCAATAAATTCTTGATAAATAGTGATAGCGCTTAAAATCAGCAGTTTTTAATTAGACGACGTTAGGTAAGTTTTTCGTATGTTCCATTTTAAAATGGATTTTATACCCGACCAGGGCATTTTGCAAATCTTTCAATACGAAAAACTAATTAAAAGATTATTGTCAATTATAATATTTTCTAAAGCTAAAACGTGCGGTTTATCGTTCAAAAGAGCGTCTGAATTTAACATTTTGACAAAAATTAAATTGTTCACTGGTAACGATAAAGTGACGCATTACAAAACTTAAATCAATGTCGAAAAGCTAACCTTTCGATACGGGAGTGCAAAAAAATAGAACTTACTTTTTACACGACTTTTCATTGACACTTATTATAAACTTTAAAGTCTGATCAATGTTCATTTTTTCAGTGTGTAGGGAGGCCGCCCCGGATGTCATATTTCTGTACTCATAATGCATATCCATGTACTTTTCCCGAATATGATACGTTGCCTTGTCCCATTGGATTGGAGTTTTGTGAACCCAGCCAATCTTAAGGCAGTCGTAACCATTGTGGTATTTTTCTGCATCGGCTCTCTCTACCAGTTCGCCCAAAAACGGACGCCTGACGTTGCTGGGCAGTCTGAAACCCGGCTTACAGCGACACTGATAACCGCCTCTTCTCAATCCCCAGCCGTGGATCGGTTCGCATTCTGTAGTGTCCTTTTTACATCGCGCTGTGTCTGCAAATCGATTCGGACCCTTGTTTCCCTGTCCCTTCGGACACTGATTTATGTCTATTCGATCTAAATCCATTTCCACGACAGAAATAGCGGTATATTTGGGGTATTCAATGTGTCTAAATTGGGTGTGTCGTGGGTAAATATCGGCAATGGGGACAACGGCAGCGATTAGCCACTTATTGGATCGGCCACAGTCGAAATAAGGTCTTGTCCATTTCACAGGTCCGGGAATTTCATCAGCTCCTGGAGGGCCGTGGAATGTAAATGTTTCATTCGTATTGTTCGCGTATCGTATTTCGATTTGGTAAGTGGTTTTAGTATCGTGTCTCCTGCCCACCTCGTCGGGCAGCCAGAGTTTATACCATTCGTTGATTTTGTAAAAGTCTGTCGTGTAATCAGCGGAGAAAGAATTGGCAGGAACCGCGCCCAAATCCTGAACTACAAAAGTGTTCATTGTGGAGATTTTTTGCAAATGGATTGGATCGTTGAAATCGTCTAAACGGAATGTCCTTGGGGCGAAGAGAGGAAAGGTTTTATTGAAGAAACCTCTGTACGATGACGAATAGGAACTATTTGGTGAGAAGTACACAGCTGACGCGTTGATATAGGGATTTGCGCTCACATCAGCGACAGTGGAGAGGAAGTAATACATCATTCCTGGATCATAAGTGTCGTTAATGGCCGGCCGAATGAATCGACTCTGTAGAATGTAGCTCCAGTAGAAGGAACGGCTCAGAGCCATGTTGTGCAAGTGCAAGAGAGCGGTTCGGTTCGGGAAAATCGGATTGATGTTCACTTCTTTTATATCTGGCAGATGTGAAACCACATCGTCTGGCAAGTACAAGTCTCCCACATGCTGGATAGGGCAGTTGTCCCCCGTCACCTTGTCGATCCTGATCTTAATTTCGTCAAAAGTGTCCCGCGACTGCCATTCGTATTGGGCGACCGCACCCAAAATCAAAAGGAAGACCGCAAATAGAAAATACGTCTGCCACAGCACACAAAACTTTCCCATTTTCACTACAAGTTTATGCGTAACATGTAACTTTGATTTACTTTAGGCGTTGTTTTCAAATTAATTTACACAAAAAAATTTAAAAAACACAATTAATCATAAAGAATAAACTTTAAATTGACATTTTTGGTCGTTAGGATTTTAAAATTCTACAACCATTAATTCAAATGCAAACACAGTCAGTACTGGAATTTTAGAATGTTTAAAAATCATAACCTCAATCTAATTTATTTTAAATAAAATAATCTTGAAACCATTTTGTTATTAGAAAATAATCACTTTTAAAAGTTTTAAAATTCCACTTGGTAATTACAATATTTAATAGAAAGATTAATCTTATGTGTGTTATTTTTCAAAGAAAACCCAACACATTAATTTGGGTATTGTAAACCAATTAAAAACGGGATATATTAAAGTTAAATAAAGTGATAATATGAATCTCAAATTTTATATACGAGAATAAATATGAGAAATTTTATTTGTTCAAAAATTTATTATCGAAAAACGTTTTAAAATAAATTACGATTTTAAGCTACAATTTGGCTCTTGGCGGAAAAGGCCACATACGCGACGATACCAACGAGTCCGGTGGCCAGAACTTCTGAATTAATCCAAGCTCCACGATGAACTCCGCGGTGCTTGACGGTCACAGTTGCAATGGGATTCACAGAATTCACATTCTCTCCGGATCGCTGTGCTTTCCTAAGGGCAGCGAAACCGTCCTCGTCAAACAAACGGACATTGTAGTTTCCACTCTTGGAGGTCTTCATATCCTCGCTCCAGCTCACCTGATTTTCACGTAAAAGTTAACATTATTTAACATAACGGGGTTTTATTCATATTTTTACCTGATATTTGTTTTCGCCAACCCTGGCCACAGGCGAGATTCTGCCCTCATACTCAGCAAACAGTTGTCCACCCTCGTTGTCGCACTTAAGGGTAAATTCAGAAATGTAAGCAACTTCATTCACAATTTGTCCATTTTCAGTGGTAAATGATTTTTCATCGGAAACTTTGGGGTTTTTGCACAGTGCCCAGGTTCCAGCGGGAATCAGGCACAGCACCACACACAGGATTGAGTATTTGCTATTCATTTTTTCAGGAATTAATCAATTTGTCCACTCCGGCTCGCTCCGCGATTACTTTTGTTATTTGTACGTGTACAATATTTTCCTCCACGTCTTTACTGTTGGAATTGGTATTGTGTCAGTTCGTGTTTGAAGTTTCTCACATTCGGTATCTCACTCTCACGACATTCTCTGTCTCATTTATAGTAAAAAGTAAATTTTCAAAATATTTCTTTTCCTGGTGAACACAGTGAAAATGTCGGAGAATCCCTATGACAAGGACTCGACATCCTTTGATGCGGACAAGTTCCTTAGCAAACTTTTAAAGGTAAAATAAATTTAAAAAATAAAAACCTAAAGCTAAGGTTTAACATTCAAAACCATTACAGGAATACACGCTGAAAGAAATTCTCGACACTGAATCTGTTATTGTCCAAGAAACGCAGACGCTGCACAGTGATATGCAGACATTGGTGTACGAGAACTATAATAAATTCATTTCAGCAACAGACACCATAAGGAAAATGAAAACAGATTTTAAGAAAATGGAGATGGAAATAAATTTGTTGAAAACAAACATGGATTCAATAACTTCGTTCAGTGAGCAGATAACAGGTACTCTCCAAGATACAAGACAACACTTGAGTAAACTGTCCGGCAAATATTCGTTATTGAAACGTCTTCAATTTTTGTCAACATTACCTACAAAAATGAGGACGTTAATCTCCGAGAAGAACTATGCAAAAGCAGTCCAGGAGCATAATCAAGCTCAGAAAGTATTACAACAGTACGGAGATCATCCTTCTTTCCAGGGCATTCAGGAGGAGTGTTTGGCAATGATTGGAGAAATGAAAATTAGTTTGCGCGAAGAATTCCAAATGAATAATTCAACAGCGCAATCACTAACTGAAAGTGGTGAACTGTTACTTCTCTTGGGGGAAATGCCCAGTGATTTGAGTAGGGAAATGCTCAGAAATGCCAACAAAAGACTTCATGAACAAATAGTCATGTTACAAGACCAACAAGATCGGGATATGATTGAATTTATCGACTTGGGAATTGAGGGATTCTTAAGTGACCTGAATCTGGTAGTCAGTTCGTTTAAAGATATGTTTTTGTTGAAAAATTACATGGAAGTGGAGTCAGATGACTTTCACGAGTTATCCAGGGATGATTTATACAAGTTTGTTAGCAGCAATCTCGATAAATATTTGGTATTAATTCAGGAACGAGTAGAATCTTCAACTGGTCGAAGCGATTCGCAAGTTATGCTACGTGCTTTGGACAGGCTTTATAGGCGTTTATTAGCAATGCGTAACCTTTGTCAACGTATCGACATGGCAAAGTAATTAAATTAATAACCAAATAACACAATTATATAATTTATTAATTTTTTTCTAGAATTGGAATGGAGATTCTTATAAATGCAGCTAATCAACTATGCAAGTCTCATTTGAAAAATTTAAAGGATCATTTCATGGACCAGTTGAGTTCACTGCGACTAAGTTTAGCTTCTTCCAGAAATGATAATAACTCAACGTCTTCAGGATTGAATGAATTCATTTCTGGAATTTACTTTTCTATAATCGAAAAATCTAAAAGTGTATTACAAGATCTATTAATATTCCTACAACCTGAATGGTCATTCAATTTAAAGTCAAATTACAAGGAGGCGCTGTGTGTGAATGAAATCAGAGAGAACTTGTTGGTTGGATTTCTCAGATTTATATGCACAACTGTGGAAACATTCCATGACATTAACTCCGTCAGTCCACCAAATTTGGTTCTGGTTCTCTCAAAACTGTGTATAGAATTGGAACAAACGGGGATTCATAGTTTGTTATCATTGGTTGATGAAATTTATGAAATTGATTCGGAAAATATTGCGGAACTGACCCATGAGTCTGAACTATGTGCAGAAATGCGTACATCGGCACAAAACTTAATAGGTAAATGAATTATTGAACTAAAATAATCAATCTCTTACAATTTTTAAATACTCATTTTTCAGACACTTATGTACGAATGCAAGGATTGGTACTGTCACAAATGTTACGAAAGAGTGTAGAGACTAGAGATTGGATGAACTGTTTAGAGCCCAGATCCGTTCGAGCGGTAATGAAGAGAGTATTTGAAGAGTTGAATGGCTTTGATTTTACCCTGAATGCGCTGTTTGAAAACGGGACTGCAGGAACAGTCGGAAGTGACTCTAGCCGAAAGACACATTACAGTGCAAACACGTCCAAAGGCCAGGTGCGATCAAATTGGTCCAGCCACCAATTGGAATCATCTTACGCCACCAACATTCATCGTCTATTTTCCGAAAGAGTGGAAATATTCAGTTCTGTAGAGTTCAATAAAACGTCTATATTGACGGGCATAATTAAAATTAGCCTGAAAACCCTTATAGAATGTGTACGACTAAAAACACTGAGTAAATATGGTTTACAACAGATTCAAGTAGATGCTCATTATTTGCAACAAAATTTATGGAAATTTATCTGCGATGAAAAGTATGTAATTATAAATTGATGAAATATGAATATTCTTTAATGATTATTAAAATTTCAGCCTTATCCATTATCTACTTGATGAAGTGCTCGGATCTGCCGTTCATAGATGCTATGAACCTATTTTAATGGAGCCCAATGCGGTGGAAATAATTTGTGAACGCGGTTAAATTTTAACAATATTTATTCTAAAATAATAGTTACAAACTAAATTAATAAAAACATATATATTCATCTTATTTTAAGCAGTATTTTCTTGTACTAAGTAGTTATATTAAAACAAATATAATAAGGGAATTGTAAATCAATACTGATTATAAAAAAACGTAAATATGGAGTTTGGTTTGTGGTGTGCAATTATTTCTTGAATTTTTTGCTTTGTTAGATTAAAATTTCTCAATATATTATGATTTGGAAATATTTAAAAACTGAATACGAAATGATGCGCATGAATTATCTACATTTGTCAAAGATATATCACAATTGCATTTAATATACTTTTAGTGGAAATTATGTATTGAACTACAATTTTGCATAACATTGGAAACATTTTTTTCGTAATGGCACGTAGACTTTCCAAACGCCTACCGCAACTAACTAAAAAGCCTCATTGATGTATCCTCTTAGTATATTACACACTAGCTTATTAACAAATAAAACTTTTCTGGTTATTAATGCCAGTCATTCTTTAAAACAGCATAAATTTACTACTGTTGACTAGATAGACTGGATAAAATTCTAATTTGAGGTGAAATATTCACAAAAGGCCTTTAGCTAGATTCACTGGTTACTTGAACTGGATGCTGCTGCCCTTTCTGTTTTCGTTTCCAGGACTGAGATACAACGATTAATACCTGAAAATATTGAATTTAATAAAAATTGCTCATTTTAAAAATTATTCTTGCTAATAAACCTTTAAGTTTATCTAAATTAATTTATATTAGATACTTACATTTAATGGCTTCTCGTCTGGCTAACTTGATATTTTCCTTTCCTTCAGATCCAATTGTATCTAACTTTAAAAGGTTTTGGGTAAGCATTTCATCCAAGTAAATGTAATCTTTATCCCTTTTCGAAGTTCCATTAAATTGTTCTACTTTATCCATTAACTCGAGGACCTCCTTTTGAATACTTTGAATTTTGGTTATAGAGTCTTCATGGGAAAGATTTCCTGAAGGAACTGGTGGCTCATGGTTCATCTGACCAGCAGTAAATGCCTGCTGTACTGGAGATTGGAACTCTTGGCTTGAATTATTGGCTGTTGATCCTTGTTGCTGTTTTTGTGTTGGATTTCGCGGAGAAGTGGGTCTCGCATTTGCAGAATTTCCCATATTACTCTGATGATTTTGAAAGAAGTCACTATCAAATCCGGAACGGACAGGGAAGTTCTTAACACGGCTGAAGATTGAAGATGATTTTGAGTTTCCTTGGGAATGTTGATCAGCTTGGGAATTGTTAGGCGAATGTCTACTTGAGTCCCTCGAGTCGTAACCGCTATTTGTCTCCATTTTATTAATTATTGGCTCATCGCGGCCCTCCACGTATATGGGAATATAATGTTCTTCCCTTCGAACTCCAGATTCTGGGGATTCTCTCTTCTCCATTTCCACAATTTTCAATTTTAATTGACAACTATGATTGTTGGGATTCAAAAATTCGCATAACAGTTAATTCAAATATCGAATTGCAAATAACAGTGTCAATTGATATTTAAAAAATACTTTTCTATTTTTTCACGATTATAATAAAAATGATATAAAACACTAATTGGTAATTTAGAAGAGTACTAATAAGAGCCTTGGCATAGTACACTAACTGAATGTGGTCGATATAGATGAGACTAAGTGTGACCCAAATAATTAAACTATGCGGAAGCGATTTTTGGAAGTAATTGCCATCATCGACTCATAATGGAGAGGACCAATCTATTTCGTGAAATTCATAAAAATACCTGGTTGAAGAAAGTTGGAAAGGTAAGAATCTAATGCCTTATATAACTCGAGATCATGTAACATCTAAAATTTCTTAATCTATAGAAATCCGAAAAGTTTTGGGTTGTATTTTGTGTTCACGACGACTTTGAAGCAATTCTGGAAGGATATGCTGAGCCAAAATTTGCCTCATCTCATAGGTACTATGGTAATTATACATCTACTTCAATTGCATTCTAAATCTAAGTTCAATTCCAGCCCTGATTGGACTGTTTCTCTTAAAACATGCATGCATGTGTCACACACATTATTTCCCTCGGAACAAGACTACGAATTTGTTATTACCTTAAGCAACGATGTGATTCGGTTCAGCGCCATAAGTTGGTAAGTTGTAGAAATTTGTTGTTCACCTGAATGCACAAACTTTTTGAATAAAAAACTATTATTTAACGAGTCCGGAGAAAGTCTGAATTATCTATTAAAACCAATATTTTACTTTAATAATAACATAAATAAATTTCCCTTTCAATTCCTGAAAGAAACATAGGTATAATAATTCTTTTTCAAATGTAAAGAAAATTATAATTATTGAACTTATTTTACAATTATTCAGCTCCTTTGTTTTCCATTTAATAAAATTGAATTGTTACAGGGAGATTATGCAGGAGTGGGTCGATACATTACGTTCGAAACTGAGGGAGATGAAAATTCTTTCCCCAAAAGAGAACTTGTATACCAGATTACCTGAGGTGAAGCAGCCATTATTGCCTACTCGTGATCCCACTTCCCCATTGCCCGCAGTTCCGCCTGTTCCAGCTGCCATTGTACCTGGAATAGAGAGGATCCCTCAACCTACATCGAATAGCATTAGTCATCCAACCGAAATAGCGCCTACTCAGACAACAGTTCCCATTAATGAAACATCTCCTATATCAAACGGTTTGACAAACAGTACTACAATTGACGAAGCACCTACCCTAGTCGATGAAACCGTAACCATATCTAGTGATGAACCCGTTTTGAACGGAAATCCCAATCCCCTCTCCATGTCCAACACACTGAGTCAGAATTTGATGAATCTTCTTTCAAATCCCATCGCAGCATTAACGACTAGATTATCAGACGAGTCACCTGGTCCATCGTCTTCAAGGCATCATATCACACCTATTTCTAGTTCGAACTCGACTTCACCTGTTGCCTCACCAGTCACGTCTTTTAAATCTTTGGCAGGTGCATTCAAAAGCGGTTCCAAACCCAGTAACGGAATAGTGATACCTCGACCCAAGACTAAAAAGGCAGCTTTGAAAAATTTCTCTAAAATCAACTCTGTAAAAGTTGCTGAAACTCCCTCCAATGATCTAGAGACATCTTCTAGTAACATCACAATCATCCAAGTATCTGACTCTTTACCGGTGGAAGCGTCAACTAGTTTTAAGTCAAATATATCAGTAAATACTTCAAGCACTAACCAGTCAGAAGTAACAACCGTCCAAGTTATTCCCTCGTCTGAATCGGTTAGCACTTCGGTAATTTCTAATGATTACGGAAAGGTTTCTAATTCGGGAATTACAAATATTGCTGTGGGTGCCATTTCTAATGTTACTATTCAACCGTCTCCTTCCACAGTCCCAACTGTACATTACGAGCCTGTATTTATAGCCAACATCGACAATTCCACTCCTTTCGCAAATGATCAACAAGGAATCAGACCATCACCTCAAATCGTCCTCAGAGACGGTCTAAATTGTGATAAAGAAAATAGCAATGTCTCAAATCCGTCCACATCTTTGGCATCTGCTTCTGGCGGAAGTACGTCGTGTATTACAGGAGTTGCACCGAAGGCAAAGAGGAAAGAACCACCGCTGCAAAGGGATTTAATTCGAGGAATAACAGAGCTGTCAATTACTCGGCTATCTAGATCGAAGATGGTATTGAATTCACAAACAAATGCTGTTAATAATATAGCACCGCCTACTGCGGATAGTAGTGCTGATTCGCCTCAAAGGAAACGAAGCTTATCATCATCTGATCAAAGAACTGGTCCCGCCAATCCTAGGCCTTTTATTAATCCACGTCGAGTTGGGTCTCCGGAAAATGCGCAAATATCTGGCCGGCTATCATTGAGAGAACAACAGGTCTTTCAATTGCGAAGGGAAATGGCGCATCCTGGTGGGGTTCGTCTTCAGTTAAGGCGTAAAGACTGTATAGGTTCCATAGCGTGGGTAGATGCCTTTAGATCGGTGTTTATTGCCGGCTGGAAGCAAAACGATCACCCGATGCTTTACAACGCCCTTCACATTGGGGATCAACTGGTTTCGGTACGAGGCGTTTCTGTGACTACTTCTAATGAAGCCAATAAACTAATGAGATCGACACATGGTCCTTTTGTGGAGTTGATAATTCGTAGAGTTCCTTTTGGTCGAGTTTATGCGATACGAAGAGAGCTCGATGGTCAGTGTTTGGGTCTAATTAGAGACAATAACACAGCAACCATTGTGGACATTGTCCCGAATAGTTTAGCAGCACGACACGGCTTACCAGCGAAAGCAAAAACCTGTGATGGACTTTCATTAACCTTTTGGATGCTGACCGAGATCAATGGAAGACCTCTGAACTTATTTTTTAAGGACAACGAAATCCAAGACCGCTTAAACGCTGTCGGCAGGGACATATCGATCCTTGTTCAACCGCAAGATCTAGTATTAAAGCTGAAGAAACAGCTGAAATCGATTCGCAGTCACAAGGATTTTATTGTGCAATGACTTGGATGTCGAACGAAAATTCTGATAAAATGGTGCCTTAGAGAGAGAGAGAGAGAGAGAGAGAGAGAGAGAGAGAGAGAGAGAGAGAGAGAGAGAGAGAACAGAATACTAAATTTCCAAAATCTCGTTTTTTACATTATGCTGTTTAACGATAGACGATTTGACTGTTTGATATTGTGTAAACTTTACAAGTGTGATTTTTTTAAAAAAAAGATTTTTATAGCCGAATTAAAAATATCGATATTTTATACAAATTGTGTTTTTTTTCCTCCGAAATAATCTTGAACACTGCAAAATTCAAATAAACTATAATTGTGTGTTATATAAATTATATTAAAAATATATAGGATATTCAGTTATAATAACAAATTTATTAGTATACTACAATATATTATAATATGTATAGTATATTTATACTATACTAAACAGATCTATAGTAGTTTTATTTGTCCAAACTACATCAGTTTTGTAAGATTTCGACTTTGTGATCTTTTAATAGGATGTGGCAATTTGCTTAAATGCTTCTTAGATTCTGGTGCTGCTGAAATAGATCTCGTAGTTAAAATATCACCTAGAGTTAAATTATTGAGTTGTATAACGGGTAAAGCGACTGTTTTCAGTTTTCTAGGGTTCAAAATTTCTTCCTCATTTAAGTGCTGTTCTTCCGATATTTTTGGACTATATATTAATTTTAAATTCAGTATTGGAGGCATTCTAAGAGGATTTGCTGAGTTTGCCTTGATGTCGACAAATGGCAATTTAGATGTATTCGATTGGTTAGCCTTAGCAGTAAATAAATGGCTCTTTCTGATGGGTCGTTTGTTTGGTTCATTGCTAACACAAAGATTTCGATTTTGAACTTTACCTCCGCTTTTAGGTTCCTTCATTTTGTACTCTAAATATGATCGTTTGTGACCGAAATGTGGATCAGCTTCTATTATTTCCATATAATCAACTGCACTGGGAAGGCGACGATTTAAAGCCCGTACGTCCAGTTTTTTCCCGGAAATCCTTAGGTAGGGAAAAGCGCTCATCCATTCCAAGATTTCTTCCCTTGTCGTTGGATCTGAAGGTAATTCTTCTTCACCGTAGAATATCCTTTCAATTCGCTCCCATTCCAATTCATTTTGCTTAATTGCGTCCTCAGCCCAAGGAATCGAACCCGATGAACTTCTTCCCTGAGTTGACGGAGAACTGTTTAAAAATAGCCTCAACGAGGTATCGGATGAATTACTGTCTGAAGATAAATCTAACGGAGATGTAAATTTTAAAGGCCTTAAATTCATTTTAATTAAAAACACTTTACTGTAAACCCGATAATAGACGAAAATATAAATAAACAATTAACATTTGACAGCTGTGTGACTGTGTGCGAAACTACTGTAGTGTTTGACTGTTTGTTGTTAAAGGGATGAATGGAGTGAAAATTTGTTCCAGAGGTGGGTAAAATTACTATAAACCGAATTAAATAAACAATTAGATGTTTTTCAGCATTTCAAAAAGCAATGGCCCAGGCAGGTCCAATAGAAAATGCGATTAAAGAGACTCTGTTATCCAATATAAAAGTCATTCATTTGGAAGTAAAAAACGAATCTTACATGCACAATGTTCCAGAAGGATCGGAAACCCACTTTAAAGTGTTATTAGTTTCAAACGATTTCGAGGGACTCTCTCTAATCAAGAGACATAGGCTAATTAACGATTTGGTGAAGAAGAAACTAGAAGGAAGTTTCGTTCACGCTCTTAGCATTGAAGCTAAAACTTCTAAACAATGGAATTCTGATTATAAACTTGATCCTAGTCCGAATTGTAGAGGTGGATTTGGGAAATAAATATAATTATTATTATTATTATACGAATTTTATTAAATAAAATATATTTAAAAACCTTATTTTCATAAACAGAAATTATCCAATCTCAATTTCCCCTCATTCTCAGCAAAGAACATCATATCAGCCAGGCTCTGTTCACAGATATGCTCTTCCACTCGCTGGTGCATCTGAAAATAAACCATTATTGATATTACAATTTCAATGTTATGACATTATGTTACCCCTTTGCAATTGAATTCATCTAAAATGGGATGCTTAAAGTTGGGTCCGAAGTTTAAGCTTACTGTCGCATTCTTGTGCAGTGAAATGGTAGGATAATAAGATCCAAAATAAATGTCTTTAAAAGCATCTCCTTGACACTGGCCATTTTTGAAGAATATAATCTTGCTTCCGGGCAGAATTCTCAGACTTTTCAGAGTATCGGGCAGTTTATCCTTGTCCTCGTAATAAAGGTGACTCTTGAACTTTACCAAAGGCCTATCTTTATAAGTGTTGGGGCTATAAGTGACATTCTTCTCTTTAGGCAATGAGATTAGTAAGCCTAAAACATCTCCTTCTCCATATCCAGAGCTGTAATGTTTTCCGCGGGACTCGTGAAAGCATGTTCCTTTTCGAGATCGCCACGAATATCCGAATTTGTCATAGCCAAGCGGGGCTTGAAGATTGGCATAATCTTGACCCCATCCTAGTCGCACAGCTGATCCTTCTGGCATATCCTCGATTTTAATTTCAAAATACCAGTTTCCATGCGATACATAGTGTGTACTGCGCACCATGCAATAGCCTTTCTCTCCCGTCACCGATAAGCGGTCTTCACTGATTTTCAGTTGTGGGGCGCGATCGTGCAGTGCCAGAAAAACTGCACTTGGCGTTAGTGTGCGATAAAGCCAACCGGGAATGGGTTTCCCAGCCCAATCCGCACTCTCATCAAACTCCTGTCGAAATGGGGCATGGGGATCGGGCTCAGCCAAAATGTATCGATACCCATCTTTGTTAAAGGGATGCTCCAGTGGATAGCCATGAGCTGGTAGCTTAATATTGGCCAAAATATCCAAGCCACTTCGCCCCTTCTTACCCGACGATCCAGACTCACCACCTCCAGGAAATTTACGTTTATTTTGCCGACCCGCCTTATTGAATCCATGTTGCGCTTAATGAAAAAAAAACGAATAAAATTTGAGATAATTACAATTTCCGCATCACAATTACTGTTCGGATTAGAAGTAGAGGACCCTTCTAATAAACCAGCTGTTCTTGAATCGGATCGTCCCATTCTTCAACAGTGTTAATAAATACAAGGTACTAAATTACACCTTTAAAGGAATTGTAACAATTGATCAATAACGGGAGAGAAAAAAATACAAATTTGGAATAATGCACCCATACACTTTTCTTACATGTCGTCACTATATATGTTTACTTAATACTCTGTAAATATATGTACATTTTATTTGTATTTATATTTTTATCCAAGTGTTCATAACTTGTATATAATGAATGGATTTTGACGTATTTTATTGCATGTAAATAAAAGAACAAAAAATATCAATTGATTCATTATTTTACTTGAACAAAACAATAAAATCAATATTATTAATTTTTAGAAAACTATTTAATTTTATTCTATATAAGACTGAATTGTAAATATGTATTTATATTTTGTTTTTTTGGACACAAATGATCTTTTGGTCGGTGTCACTAATAAAGATTAAAAAAAAAAAAAATTTTATTCTATAATATAATCAATAATGAACGATAATTTTTAATCCATCCTCTTCGTGAAATATTTAATGGCTTATGGAAATGTTTACTCACCAGGTTGTCCTTCTGGTTTAATCAAAGTCAAATCATTTGTTTTTAGACCAAACATTGGTCCATTCTCCGAACTCTCCTCATAAGTAAACAAGGTATGAGTATCTTTAGCCAGTGCTCGTTGGATGGTAGCGTACCAGGACTGAGTAACACGCCTGGGCATCGTAGTAATCGCTTCCCAATACTGATCAATGTACGGGATGATTTCTTTGTCCCTGCTGAAATTATATCGAGCATTTCCATCTTTCACAGAAGCCTGCTGCATATTTGCAATAGCTGTCATACACATTTGTGGAAGAGCTACAAAATATCAGGTTTAGAAATGAAATTGATCGTTTAGAAGGATAAAAACCGCGTACTTGCTTGGGTTTTCTTAAAAGCTTCCAAACCGGTTACAGAACAGTTTTTACAAACAAATGTGTAGTTCATGGAGAATGGCAGCAGTTTGCCCAGTTGATATCCTATGCATGACTCGTGGTACCATTTGTTGCAATTAGAGGAACAAAACAGTTCCACAATATTCAAATTCCGATCCTTACCACTGAAAACAAAAAAGATCAAAACTTTGATTCAAACCCATGAGAAGCAATATCATGACTTATACAAGGTCTCTTTTAAATTACCAATAACAGTTGGACTTGAATTCCTCAGTTCGGCCTTCCATTTCTAAAAAAATCCAAAAATTCTATAATTTTGTAAACAATCTGATGCGAATAACACCACTTATTATTAATTACGAATGCGACGTTGTTCATATAACGACTAATTTGAAAATTGCTATTCCTCCACAGATTCTCAAGTGTAAAGTTTGTTATCAATGAAATGCGAAATTCGAGAAATTTAGAACTTATTTGCAATGCTTGGTATAATAAGAAAAAGGTACATTCCCGACAAACAACAGTGTAGAGTTGTCGCGGAGATACTTCATTTTGACGTCACCATCAGCTATTTATTAACCATTCATTATGTGCAAAGCTGATGGTGACGTCAAAATGACGAATCTCCGTGTGACAACTCTATACTGGTGTTTGTCGGGAATGTTCACCAGTAAAAGGTCAATTTACCATGTTTGCAATGAACAATTCAATTTTAATATACTAAATTTAATNAGCTATTTATTAACCATTCATTATGTGCAAAGCTGATGGTGACGTCAAAATGACGAATCTCCGTGTGACAACTCTATACTGGTGTTTGTCGGGAATGTTCACCAGTAAAAGGTCAATTTACCATGTTTGCAATGAACAATTCAATTTTAATATACTAAATTTAATCGGGACAAATAAGGTCTCTTAAAAAATCGGGAAAATTTAACATAATTTATTAAAATTTTAGGCAAAAAGACCAATACATGTTTATAATAAATTTATTATATATAATATAAATTATATTGTTGCTTCAATATATTCAAATTGTAATTTATTGAATTATTTATGAACAGTTATTAAAAACAATTAATTTTATATCGATACAACTGATTTCAATACATTTTATTAATTCAAAATAAATATTCAGCATACATAGTTAATAAATGTATAAATTTAATATTCTTCCTCGTATCCGAAATAATCGTCTTCGTTCCCATCGTTAAGCATTTCCTTCAAAGAGGAATGTTTTTCTACTTCCGGTTCAGGTTCTATTTCTAATTGTTCCTGGTAGTCCTCATCATCATCTTCTTGGTTGACAACTAGAGAAAAGCACATCAAATGATTATTTTAATCAATTTAATTTTTAAAATAGTACCTGTTTCTTTAATTGGAACAACTGCGGTATTTGGCATAGTTGCATTTCTGTTAGATTTGCTTGGTATTAGGAAATTCGGATTTATTTTCTTCCGTCGTGGCAATGCTAGTCCAATTGGGCTTTCATCTCTCACAACCTCCTGTTTTGGAATTATCGAGGCATGAGTTTTCTGATTTGCCGTTAGAGATTTTAAAATGTCGTAATTGATTTTATTGGAGATCTTTTTCTCTTGCAACATTTTTTCAATCGCTTCTCCTGCCGTCGTACTCGGTTCGATTTGTTTCTTCCTCAATTTCCGTCGTTTCTTCTCTGGCTTTCCTTCTTCCCTCTCCTTTGCCAACCTTTCTTCTCTACACCGTGCTTCAGTTAAATATTCGGCATTTAACCTTTTCCACATTTCATTCTTCCGCTTGGCCTCGTCTTCGGTGAGAATATAGCTATTTATTTCGTCATCATCCAGGTCTTCTAAAGAATGATCAATGCTGGCCAATTCGGACTCAACATTGCTCGAAGTATAATCAATTTCCTTTTGATTACAAATTGCGATTAAGTCGGGAGCAATTTCGTTGGCCAATTCCTTCTCCAATTCAACATTTTGATCTAAATTGTTTCCAATCATACACTCGTTAATCGTGGTTAACGTTGACTCCCGAATAAATTGATCTTCTGAGCTTTCTAACCCAACCTCTTCAGAAAGGCAACTAACTTTCCGCTTATTTTTTTTCATATCCTTTTCCAGTTGAGCCTCGATTTCTTTTTGTAGCTCAGTAAATTCTTTATCATTTTCAGCCACCTTCTGTATCATTTCTTTGTCCTTTTTCCTCGCCGCTTTAAAAGCAGGAGGATCCTGTTCAGCCTCTAAATCTACTGTCATGAATTCATCAATGGTTAGAATACTGCTCGGTGTATCACCAAACTCCAGTAATCTTTTTCTTAGAGTAGATTCATGAATTTTGACTATCTTCACAACATCGATTGGAGTTCTACTAAAATCATGCATTCTGGCCGCCAACAGTAGAGCTGATTATAATAGAAGAGAAGAAAATATATTGAATAAATATTATTCCATTGTTATGATTAGTGTTCAAAAATATAAATTAAGAAAAGATTAAATAAAAAACTACTAAATCTTTTAAGTACCTGCACCGCAGAGTCCAGATGGTCGACGTCCAGAATGGATTGAATCCTTCTTCATTCGCTGGACTAATCTTTGAGCCGTCATTGACACCTCGTGTGTTTTCTCCCCAAATTCTAACTTATTTGCAAATCTCATTATGTAAAGGCATGGATCTAGAAAGAAAATATAAATTTAATATTACACCAGTTCAATCTCGGTTGTAGTGAGCGTAAAGCTCACCAAATACTCGTATTCAGTAATACGAGTATTTGGTGAGCGGAAACAAAGAAATCTTTCCTCGTATCCTTGAATTTATATTCGTTATTGAAATAACCTCTTCCGTATCAATTACATTTTTTCGACAATGCCTCATCATTTTTAAAGAAATAATTACTATTTCTAGCCTTCAAGTTACCGTACAAACGAAGAAATTAAAGACAAAACTATTAAAATCTAAATATTGATCATATTTAATAAAAACACTTAAAAGAAAAAATAACCTTGAATGTTAGAATTTGTGCCCAACTTTTATTAAAATATGAATCTACTAATATTTGTATAGAAATTAAAACAAACAATCTAAATCGAATTTTCTGATCATAAAACAAAACATTTTAAAAAGCTATTAAACATAGATTTAATAATAATACAAGTAATAAAATATTGTAATAAAGGGAGTATTGTTTTTAACACATGTATTCAGAAAACAAAATGTTTAATGAAATCGAAACTTAATAATAAATACTGATCTTGAAAGCTGTTTCTGTTGGTATTTGTGTTGTGATTGACTTGTATTAACACAAACGATCGTCGCACGAATGTTAAATATGGGGTTTGTTTAAAAAGTTAGGAGAATTTTCAATTTTGTTGGCCTTAGTTCATTTGATTGACGATTTTTTATTAGTTATATTAACAAATTTATCCTGAACATATGTTCACAGTTGTTAATCCTTTTTATCTGTCAAAACCAAAATAATCATACTATAATTACTTGGGTTTTGACAGATAAAAAGGTAAGACCGCCGAACGGTGATATGGTGTTATCTGGTCTTAGATCTCCTTTGTTACGATTAGGCATCGCTTTCAATGTAATAACCTTATATTCATGTTTTTTCATTAGTTACGAGCCTTGTCTGGATCATTACTAAAGTAATGGTAATACGACGGTTCCGGTTCGTTATCGGGATCCTTTTCGCCACTGCAGAAGTGCTTATACCATTTGTAAACTTTTATTTTACTTAAAGTAATATTCCCTACTTAAATCGCTAATTGCAACAAAAAAAACACGTCTTACTTTTTAATCTGTTAAAACCAAATATCCTAAATACTTAAACTTGGAACACATATTCAGGACAAATGCATCAATAACAAAAAAATATATATTCGTATGTATGTATTTTTGTGACCATAAAATTGCAAAATTCTTTGAACTTTTTGAACAAACCTCGTATGTGAGATTTTATATGAAGTTGAAGAGTACCACAATTCGCAGTACCCGATTGGAAGTCTTACAGCAAAGTGCCTGATAATAAATATACCGGCAAAATTGTATGTGCTAAAGAAAGGTGTGTGTACATATGTGATTGTGATCGAGTGTCGATGATATCTTCTCAACTAATTGTCAGCGAAAGTGAAAACTCTGGCGTCACATTGCAAAAAAAACCAAAATAAATTTAAATTACTTTTCTTTTGTATAAAAATTAGATCCAAATAAAAAATAAAAATTGAACAAAATAATTTTATGCAAATTATGGACTATTGATATGTTCAAGCAAACGTTAGGTACAAGGCCAAATGTTACTCTCGTAATTTTTATGTATTCAACTATAAAATTGTCTTTGTTTGCCAATGTTTATAACTATTTCGATTTTTTAAAT
>JXOV01016206.1:0-20824 GCA_001014945.1 Clogmia albipunctata
TTTTAAGTTACAAAAATGCATAAAAGCATTTTTAAAGAACTATACAATGTCTTTTCTTATTTAAATTATCTTTTGCGATTCCTAGTGTACAGTGCCCATTTCTCAGTTTGTGAAATTGAAATTCTCACCACAAAATTGTATTATTTACAAGCCTCGTATTTTAAATATTTTTGTTCTACTACATAAAACATAGTTTATCTTGATCTGGACCCATTTCCATTTTAAGAGAAATTCAACACAAATTAAGTTAAAACAATTTTTCTGTTATAAATTATATCAATAATTAAAAAGTTAATGGGACCCAATGGATATTTAGGTACATTTACAATTTTTAATCATCTATTGAAAATGTTTACATTTTAGTAGCCAATGCTTCTTCTAGAATGTGCTCCATAATTCAATTTTGTTTAATAATGCATTATTCAATACCCACAAACAATCACAAAACGCGTAAATATACAAAATTACTACTTTGTACTTTTTAATTTAAGGATCAAGACAAAAATAGACTCTCTCGACCTGGTAGAACGAGATGGATGGATTCGAAAAAATTGGTGGGAGCGGAATTTCTCAACACTTTAATTTCTATAAATGTGTAATTAAAAAATATATAAAAATAGAATTCAAAGCACTATTACATTACTCGAATCCATACATCTCGTTCTACCAGGTTGAGAGTGATTATTCTTGTCTTGATCCTAATTTCATTACTAAAAATTATAATTTTCAATCACAGTAGCTTTTTGGTTTTTTCCTGACACTGCAATAAAGTAAGTCATGATTTATTAATCTAATTAAATTTGCCCCCTAATAAACGACCAAATGTAAAATTTTTCTTAACGTTGATGAAGGTTTCTAATTGTAGTTTAAAATATGAGTTATATAGTGCAATTTGCTCTATTTCCGTGATATATCTAAAATATTGAAACCGAAATTTCGATTTGCTTGACAAAAACTTTCCTTAGATATATATGTTTAGAATTTAGACCTTAATTTAGTACTGAGTTGTCGTCCTATTATTTATTTCATATTTCGAAAGAAAGCTAATAAATTGTATATTTTGTAAAAAAAAACTAGTTGAAAAAACGCATAATTAAACACACGTTGCTTTTATGAAACTCATTTGTTTTCTAGAATTTTACTCGTGTTTAATTATGGTCTATTTTCCCTACACGTTGTTAAAATAACTTATAAAGTGAAAAATATCAATGAACTGGAAAAATCAAACGAACAAATGATAATGTAGTAATTATTAATTAAATTGGTTAGAAAATTATTCAAAGCGAAATATTATTTATCTAAATAAATTGATGTTTGACATTCATTTCTTAAGTAAATTTAATTCGCATTTATTATTTTTTTATTTATTTAATTCAATACAGTAGAAGCTCTTTATTTGCGCTTCCCATATTCGTGGATGAAAAATGGAATTCAATTTCTGTATTTTCACTTTAAACTTCACTATGTAATACTCGATACTTTTTAATCAAAGCCTAAGGAATAGATTAAAACTAAGACGTTTTGACTTTTTCGTCGTGGCTTTTTGGTTTTATCTATTTTCCATTATCATTGATTGCGAACCCGTCCTCCGTATTCTTAAAACTTGACCCAAAGTCATTCGTGAAGTGTGAGTAGGCTGAATGAGATATTCGCCGCCACAAGGGCTTATTTTGCAGACTACTGGTCCTATCGACAGTAACCGCTTAGCTTAACGTTCTAAACAATTAACATGAAATTTTATCATAAAATATAATTCTTCTTTGATAAAAACTTTTCAACCCGCCTTCTATGTAATCGTTTCATTTTGTTAAAATTTTCTGCTTAAAAATCGATTTTTTTATGAATTTTTTACAGAATTAATTTAATACAAATTTCTTTATTCTGAAAAAATCAGCTATTATTATACTTATAATATATATATATATTATATAATTATATCAAATATATTATAAGCATTCTAGAAGATTAAGAGTTTTTAAATTATATGTTTTCCTATTCAGTCTCTTATACAATTCGCTTAGTAACTTAGAAGGAAAATATATTTTGACATTTTTCATATCTCTAAAATAAAGTAGACTATGACTTACTAATCAATTTAATTTTTTTTAAATAATTGACAAAAAGAAAAATGTGTCTTAAATGTTGATTATGGCTTTTAAAAGTGGTTCAAATGATGAGTGCTATCACGGGCATATCAGTGATACAGTGCATGGTGCAAGGTTGTCGTGATATTTTGAAAAATTGACACCAAAAGTTCTATTCGTTTGACAAGTACTTCCCTTAATTGTATGTGTTTAGACCTTAATTTAGTACTGGATTGTCTTCTTATTCTTTACTTCATATTTCGCGGAAAAATTGCTAATAAATATGCGAATTGTATAAAATCTTGAAAGAAACTGGTTGGAAAAACATATAAATAAACACCCGTATCTATTAAAACTAGTTTAATTATAGACATGGTTCATTTTCCCCACACGTTGTTTAAATAGCTATTAATAAACATTTTATATTTCAAGAAATACAATTTATGCATTAAGTTCCATAGTTTACCGAATATAATAAAGATTCTTTTGTCGACATGAGCATTTGATATTTATTGTAATACTGAGGTTAATCGAATGATTTTCTGTTATTCTAATTCTTAAAAAATAAGAAAAAACTATTAAATTAAAATTTCAGTCATAGGGCGGCAAAAATTTAAATTCGGCCCTGCTCAAGGTGTAAAGTTTCATGTGGGACATTCCAATATAATCTTCCAATTTCTTTTATGTTTCACGTTTCATTCTTAAATAAAATAAAAACATTAAAGCGAAACGTAACATTGACAAATAACAAAATTTGTTTACATATTTTCAATTGTTCAAAAACCCGTTTTGGCAAGAGATTAAAGTGGGAAAACAGTTGTTAAATCAGAGAAATGAGTGCCGGTGACAAAGGAAACGATAACGTGTTTAATTCACTTCCTTCCAACTCCTCGGGAGGGCACAATGAGAAATATAGACTAATGAAATGCAAACTGTGCGGAAAAACATTTAAAACCAGGGCTGATTTCGATGATCACATAAATTCCCAGCACAAATTTTGCGAGAAATGTAAAAGGGGTAGATGCCAGAGCTTGCTGGAGAAGACCTGCAGACGGTGTCAGTTGGAGAGACCGCGGGGCATGGGACAGAAATTCCAGTGCGAAAAGTGCTTCACGTGGTTCTCCGTTAAGAACTTTTTCGATTACCACGTTCTGAAGGAGTGTCCTTATCTGAAGCAAGCTGTCCTAAAAACCGTGGTTCCTTTGGCAACTCAGAGGAAAGGGAAACTGGTTCAGAAAGGAGATTTGCCCAAAGTTGAAGTCAAATTACAAACTCCGAAACCAGAAGTTTGCAAAAAGCCTCCCAAATTAGTCAATAAAATAGTTGCAACTAATAGAAAAAGTCCTTTAAAGTGCAGTAAATCAAGTCAACGTAAAGAAATATTCAAATGTGGATCGTGTGGACAGAGGTTCATCTTCGAAGCCAATTTGCAGAAACATGAATGCCCAATTCCAATTAAAAAAGAACCCCTAGATGATGTTGATCCACTCGATATTAGACGTGTAAAAACAGAGCCCATCTATTACGAAGACACAATCCTTGAGGACAAGATTAAATCAGAATTAAAATAATTTTGTATTATTTGACAATTCATCTTCACAAATTATTATAAGGTAATTTTTTAATATATGTAGAGAATGGCAAGGGAATGTGAACACTAGTTTTAAAGATTAATTCAGTATTCATTTAAGAAAATTATAGAGATTACACAAAAATCATCTTCCCGCTCTTTTCACCATCAAACCAAATCTAACCTCAAACTATCCGCCTTGCTCTGGGGTCTCCTCTTTATCAATCATACCACCAATCCTACATATATGTTCCACTTAAATTTTGGGGTTTTCTTTGGATTGTAATTGAAATAATTCTGAATTTTAATTTTTTAACTACTTTTCTAATAAAAATATTAATTATAGCATTTCTATTGCAGGAATACTAGTGGAAACCCTATCAAAAATTGAGATTTAATTCTTTTTCTATTGTAAACTGTATAATTTATGGATTTCTAATGGATCTTATGTAAATTATTTTTAATAATTACTGACATTTTTATGAAAAATGTAAAAAAAAACCCTATTTATGACAATAAAAAAAATATATTTCTAAAAGCAAAGAATTAAAGAAATGCAATATTATTAATTTACTTTCTTTTAAAAAATGATAAAATAACACTTATTTCAAATAACTGCAACGTTTTTACAGGAGTTTTTAAAATGGTGACAGGCGCGCTGATCTTTAGCTTCCAGAGTAACTTCTGGTTAATCTAACCCAAGTTTCTTTACACTTTTATACTCCCAATGAATGCCTTTACCCAATTACAAATGATTTTTCTCCAAAACATCTGAAACGATTAAATGATTGTATTCAATTACAATAGAAGCCGATTAATCCTGTAATGCCCAGATTTTTTTTATTGAATTGAGAAAATTACTGTAGATAAAGATAATTTTAAGAAGCACGAATCCAAAGAAAAAATTAAAAAATGCAATAATTGTAGATTTTACAGCTCCTCAAAGTTAGCGTGCCTTTAGGCATTCCCATGTCTTACGGCCATCTAATATCACCAACCAAATGTTTTCACCAAAAAATTTACACTCAACATAATTGAATTAGTTTTATTGCAAAATGTTTTATTTAAAAATACAATGTATAAAAGTAAACATAATATATTGATTAAATATCTGGTAAATTATATATAAATTAATAAAAATAATCCATAATTTTGGTGTACATTGTTAACGTAATTTATTTAATCTGAACCTAATTAAAATAAGTTAAGTGTAAATATTTTAGTGATGGTGTCTGGTTGGTGATATTAGACGGCCGTAAGATCTGGGAATGCCTAAAGGCATGCTAACTTTGAGAAGCTCTAAAACTTAAAAATATTACTTATTTATAATTATTTTTTTAATAACTTTAAGAGATATATTTTAGAGTTATGAAATTTATTTTTAACCGCCCGCCATTTAAGGGTTAAAGACATTCTTGAGACCGTGATTTTTTGTCTGGATGAAGCAATTGTTCTTGGTCTTATTAGGCGGCTTCTACTGTAATTACAACAGGGTGTGTATAATTGCCTTGGTATAATAAGGAATAGGTAGAAAATTTCGGTGAAATGGAAGGATTTTTCTCAATTCTAGTTTTTAATTAGTTGGCATTAGTTATTCTTCTTTGTCTGATCTGAATTTTCATACGAGTTCTGTTGTTTCTGTTAGGCTTTCGTTTTTTTACCGGCTGCCACCAGATGCAAATTAGTCACCAATTTAACGAAATTATATAACTCAATCTCTACAAGTTTATTATTTAAATATTTTAATTTGAATATTTCGTTGTGAGTATTCCCATTTCACTCTAATAAACTGTATCGGCTGTAATTTTAAATATTTTGTTAGAGTATTTCTATATCTCTCCAATCAATTCAGATTTATTTAGTTGATTTGGTGGTTCTCCCTCTAATTTGATTAGATAAGCTCCACACTGTGTCTCAATTGTTCCACAATTTGAAAAAAAACCGCTGCGAGCTTTTTTATTAGTAATTATGGATTAACTGGTATATNGTATCGGCTGTAATTTTAAATATTTTGTTAGAGTATTTCTATATCTCTCCAATCAATTCAGATTTATTTAGTTGATTTGGTGGTTCTCCCTCTAATTTGATTAGATAAGCTCCACACTGTGTCTCAATTGTTCCACAATTTGAAAAAAAACCGCTGCGAGCTTTTTTATTAGTAATTATGGATTAACTGGTATATTTTTTCTAGCCTCATAGCCTATGTGTTTACGCATCCGGCTGCCTCTTCGGAGGCCATGGGTTCGATTCCTGGGCTGGTAGGATTGACCGGATTCTTTTTCAACTGGTCTAGGTGTTATTAATTGACTAATAATACATCGAAAAAAAATAGTCATGAAAAGTCTAAGCCCGTTGGTTGAAGTTTAGACTCCCCATGTTCCTTACAGGAATTGAAAGGGAAAATTTATTTGGTATATTTTTTCAGAATTACACAAAATAGCGTTCAATGCGCATGTGAAAAAGGTAATTAGAGCACTCATTTACCTATTTTTACTCGCTGCGCTCGTCATAACTGTAATAACCTTTATTTCAACACTTGTATCGAAATATACTATAAACCTATTTTGAGAATAAATTAATTTAGACACGCTTAGTGTATAATTTAGAAGTGATTGATTGATCAATTATTTTATAATTTTTACTAAAAACGGTAATTATAAAAAAAAAATCCTAGTTTTACTGTGATACTTCACACTCCCAATTCAAAAAAATAGATTTTAACTAAATAGGATAACAATTTCTAAAAACTCCATAATTATTGAAAAGTTTTTAAAATATTGTAAAATTTATGTTTATTTTTATCTTTTAGAACATCTTTAAATGACACCGAATTGAAGCAGATAACGGAGGCCTGTGAGATGGCTGTGGATCTGTACAACTTCAAGATGGATATTTACGAGTACGTCGAGAGTAGGATGACGTTCATTGCCCCGAATTTGTGTGCAATCGTGGGCGCTTCGACGGCCGCAAAGATCCTCGGAGTGGCAGGCGGATTGTCGAAGCTGTCCAAGATGCCCTCGTGCAACGTGCAGGTCCTGGGCGCGCAGAAGAGGGTCCTGTCCGGCTTCTCCAAAGTGACGATGCTGCCGCACACGGGCTTTGTCTATTACTCGGAGATTGTCCAGGACACACCGCCGGACATGCGGAGGAAGGCTGCCAGGCTGGTGGCAGCCAAGTGCACCCTGGCAGCACGGGTGGACGCGTGCCACGAGAGCGTCAACGGGCAAATTGGACAGCAGTTCCGCGAGGAAATCGAAAAGAAGTTGGACAAACTGCAGGAACCGCCACCGGTGAAGTTTATTAAGCCCCTGCCCAAGCCGATCGAGGGCAGCAAGAAAAAGAGAGGAGGACGACGTGTCCGAAAGATGAAGGAACGCTACGCCATTACGGAGTTTAGGAAACAAGCCAATCGACTCAACTTTGGAGATGTGAGTAGAAATGTTTATTTTTCTTTTATTTGAAAAATTGATTGAAAAACTGATATTGGCCAATTCAATTTCACTAGTCGTCAGATCATGTGTATCAGTTAAAAATTTTGAATTCAATAGAATTGAAATATCTTAACATTTTTGTAGCCAATTCTTTCTCTAAAAAGTGCTCCATAATGAAATCCTGTCTAATTATGCATTAACCGCAGACAAATACAAATCATGTAAATACACAAAAATAATACTTTGTACCAAATTTACCAATTTTTTTTTTCTTAGTAGCTTAGAAGGAAAATATATTTTGACATTTTTCATGCCTCAACAATAAAATAGACTATGATTTATTAATCTTTATTAGTCTTGGGATTGAGACTCCCTATGTTCCTTAGAGGAATTGAAAGGGAAAATTTATTTATTATGATTTATTAATCAATTTAAAATTTTTACATTCAATGACCAAAAGTAAAGTTTATCTTAAATGTTGTTTCTGGTTTTTAAATGTGGTTTAATTGATGAATGCTATCACAGGTATAAGTGGTACAGTGTATGGTACTCTATTTCCGTGATATATCGAATAATTGAGACCGAAAGTTCTATTCGCTTGATAACGTCTTCCCTTAGTTGTATGTGTTTAGATCTTAATTTAGTACTGGATCTTCTTCTTCTTTACTTCATATTTCACAAAAAAAATAGCGAATAAATATGCGAATTGTGTAAAATTTTGTAAAAAAACTGGTTGGAAAAACACATAATTAAACACCCGTATCTCATTTCATTCCTTTCCTAAAACTTTACTCGTGTTTAATTATGATTCATTTTGCCTACACGTTGTTTAAATAACTATTGAAATTCCTTTTATATTCTAATTATTTATATTATCAGTTGGAATCAATCCTAAATAACCTATTTTCTTTCGCTCTTAAAATTTATACAATTAAACAATTGATGCTATTTCTGACTTAAAAATATAATTATTTCAACTTCATATTTATTTGTTATTTCTTTGTATTAAGAAGATTATTAATTAATTTTGAATTGACATTTCTTTAACAATAAATTCAAAAGAAATTTTAATATAAAGTCACGATTAAAAATGTGTATGGAATAGGTTTTAAATTGATTTTTATACTATCAGAGTTTATTCAAACTATGTAGAATAGGCATATAAATATTTAAATAATTAGGATATGAATTTCCTTTAAATTTATATAACTTTGTATGTACTTACGGGAAAGAATTTTTGCCGGAATACGTTGCCTTTTTCAGTCGCCGATTTTCTCATATCCCAATGAAAGAGAAATCTTAATTGGTTCTGAAAAAGGGTTTAATCAATTTAGTCAAAAGTTCTGTGTGTGTGTTCGTGTAAATTAAACTCGCGACGGAAAAGTGGATGTTAATTTATTTATGGCTGAGAATAGACTCATGAATAACAATTAAATCAGCGCTCATTGAGCTTTGAAAAAATGAAAGATGCTTATTCGACGCATTCCCAGTCGAGGGGGCCTGAAGAGAAATACCGGGGATCGAATAAGCCGGGAAGAAGTCGCCGCAAAAACTGTGGATCTGCGCCCGTCACAATGTACAACGATAAAATAGTTATTTTCTAATTCTAATTCAGTTTTCTCGAAGGAAGCTATTCGCGTCGTCGACTTCGTCTCCTAGGAAAACCAAAATTTGAACGTCGAGAAACGAATGCTATTTTTCCTAATTTTCATTTGTAAAATAGCACAAAAACTAATTAATTTTTTTTAATGGGAAACATAACTTTGATACTCTGGGGGCTTTTGTAGGTTTAAAAAATAGAAACATAACATTGAATGAAACTTTTTGATGTTTCATTCTTCAGACTAGAATAAGAAGAAGAAGTGGAATGAAAAGTTGTATTNTGGAATTATATCTTTTCATTCCTATAGTACATTGTTCATGCCTGTTTCCATTCAGTATTTTTAAGCCGTGATGATAATTAAGTTCCATTTAGAAAAGTTTCACTTTTTATTGAAGCATAAATTAACGAAAACGAGTACTTTTTATATCAAAATGATCTAATTAACAATCTTTTTGTTTGTATTCTGCAATAAAGAATGTTAATTTTAAAAGAACGTGATTAATTTCTAACTTTTAAGCCATTATTTTTTCTTTATTGTTTTGTCAATTTTTGTATTTAAATTAAATTTCTGATTATCTTTTCTTTTTTCATTATTCAGATTGATGAAGACGCTTATCAGGGTGATCTGGGCTATTCCCGTGGTGTCCTCGGCAAGTCTGGAACGGGCAGAATTCGACTGCCCCAGGTCGATGAAAAGACTAAGGTGCGAATCAGCAAAACACTGCAAAAGAATCTGCAGAAGCAGCAACAGGTGTGGGGTGGAAGCACGACCGTCAAGAAGCAGATCTCTGGAACGGCGTCGAGTGTGGCGTTCACTCCGCTTCAAGGCCTGGAAATCGTGAATCCCCAAGCAGCAGAGAAGTCGGTGGAATCGAACAATGCCAAATACTTTTCAAACACGAGCGGATTCATGTCCGTTCGAAAGGAGACAACGTAAACTTGTGTTGTATTTATAAATTTATTAAAAGAATGTATCCTAACGATTTTGTCTATTAATTACTTTTTTGTATTTAAAATTTATGATATAATTTAGAACTACCTTAATTATTGAAATAGCAAAAGTTGAAAGAATTATATTTTTTAAATATATCCTCAACGGGACACTTGAACCCAAAGAGTTAATGTTTCATTTAAGTTGCTCATTTAAATCTTGAATGAAACATAAGCTCTTATAAAAATGTCACAATGACAATTCAACAATATTTGTTTACATTTCTTGGTTTTCGAAAAATTAACATTTTTTAGGGTTTTTATGTGAAATATTGACACAATATCGTAGCTAGTAAAGCGCATAAAATGAGTGTCGGCTCCAAGAGTATCGAGAAACTGATTGACTCGCTCCCGTTGAGCGTCTTCAAGGGAAGGGAACAAATCGTGTGCTCTGTTTGTGGAAAAACTTTTGAATGCGAGGAGAGCTTGGACCGTCACCAGCAGACGCATTATCCGATATGCCAGCGATGCCATATATATAGTTGTAACGACGGAAAGGACAAGTTCTGCAGAAAGTGCAGCCTGGAGACACAGGTGGAGAATTTGCTGAGATACAATTGTGAAATGTGCCAAAAAAGGTTCTCAGAGAAGAGTCGGCTTGTCTTCCACGTTGAAAAGGAGTGCCCTTATAATATAAAAAATAGAATTGATCAGAAAAATGCATATTTTTCTCAAATTATTCCATTTAAATACGTTTATAAATGCAATTGGTGTGAAGAGGAGTTCATCTTTGAAACCTGGGTGCAGGAACATGAAAGTGTGTGCCCAAAGCGATTTAAAATAAAGGAAGTGGTAGCGATTGCAGACGAACCTCAAGAGGGCGACTATGGCACCAAAACCGAACCCACCAAGAGGCCTTTGGGCAAGGGACTGCGTTACAAATGTGAAAAGTGTGATAAAACGTTCTCAGAGAAGATCCAGATTGAATTCCACATTCGCAAAGAGTGTCCGCATCACATAAAAGAAAGACTTGACCGGGAACATTCTTATAAAATAGTAAAGCGGTCCAATTCGTTGGAAATTCCTAAACTGAATCGATCTCAACTTGTTTATAAATGCCAATGGTGTGAAGAGAAGTACGTCTCTGAAACCTGTTTGCGGGAACATAAAAAGTCTTGCCGAAGACGAACTCAAGCCAAAGGCAAACCCAAAACTAATGCAATAACTTGTGTGTATTTTTGCGAATTGTGTAGAGAGGTGTTCGCCTCTAACACCGGTCTACAGCGACATAGGATCAAGTGCCCGTTGCGATTGCAATTAAAGAAAGAAGCAGGGATTACAGTGAAAGGAAGGCGTCAAGAGGACGTCTACGATATTGGCTTTGAAAACCCCAAAATTGATCTGGTAAAAGATGAACACCTTTGCGAGCTGTGTGGCCAGGGCTTTATTGATGAAACCATTTTGCAGAGACATCAAAATGAGTGCCCAATGCAGATTCAAACTGAGGAAGAGACGATTTTCCATATTAATTCGGTTGAAGGAGATGTCGAAATCAAAGAAGAGCCCCAAGATGATGACTATGAAATCAACCCAGGAAACATTTTTGACTCAGAATCTATCAAAACGGAACCCGTCGACACAATTTTCGAGATTAAAATTGAACCCGAAGAAATTTAATTAATTTAAAGTAATTTTTAATGTGTTACAGACTATTAATGCAGATTTATAAAGAACAAGTCGATCATAGACCAGTGTTTTATCTTAAGTCAAATCTTCGAAAAATTCGGAGAGTTCACAGAAAGCGTGCACGACTTTTTAATCCAGCATTTGATTGCGTTGACAGGAGAAAAATTAACACCAACTTTGTGAGGCAGGGTATAACAAAGAAATTGGTTAATCTTATCCTGCTGACCCTCACAAACACAACGGCCAAAGTGCGGATTCATGGTCGACTAAACGATCAGTTTGATATTACGAGTGGTGATGATCAATCCGAGCTGTAACCAGAAAGAAGAAGACTAATACTAATATGCTCCGAATGTAGTAATGAAAATTGTCATTTGTTTTATTTATTAATCTATTTAATGAATTGAAAATAAAATGTTATACAATTCTGTTGAAAAGTCGTTGTAATATTCATGGGGTAAGATGCATGCCTGGGTTAAAAATGTATGATTGAATTTGAATAAATGTATTTAGTCTCTAACCGAAGTTCAAGTTTTTCCCTTGTAGTTATTAGTACCGCTTTATTTCAGTGATTCCTCTTAATTGACTTTTATATTATCAGTCTCATTTTATCCTAATCTTATAATCCTTCCTCTATAAAGTTCTTCATAAGTACATACTGTTTAGTTATACACTATTCAATACTCGCAGACAATCACAAAAACATAAAATTCGATAATCGATAAAGAAATTATTAAATATTAGGATTTTTTAAAGCGACGAGCATAGCGAGTACCTTAAAGAAGGCGCGAGTGTTTAATAATGCCTTATCTTATCGACCGTGTTTTAAACAAAATTGTATTCATTTTTAAATAAATTAACACAAAACTCAAATTTTATTGTCTTCCTCACATTGTTTTGGTTTCTTTTTCTAACTCTACGGGAAGATGGAGAAAGCTTTAGAAAACCGCATTTCATAGTAAAAATATTAGTACCATAATATCGATTTTTTGCGCTTGAAGGTGGAGATCTTAACACATTTGAGATCCGTAAAGGATCTCGACAGCCTGGGGACTGCCGCCCCACTTGGGGGAAGATTCCTTGGACGCGAGTTCCCTAGTTTATCCACGGATTCCCACCGGGTAAAAACTGTACATTGCATATTTGAATCTCATCTGAAACATAAACATTTGTATGTCACACAAATTGTGTGACACAATGACAGTTCAACAAACAACTTTGTTTACATTTTAAACTTGTCTATTTATTCATGTTTTCCCGGCCTTTCTTGCAAAGTTTGTGTACAATATCAATGGTAAAGGACAGAAGATGAGTGGCGGCAATAAGGAAGTGGTCAAGAAAGACAAATGCATTGTTGGTAACAAAAGGAATAAATCCGCGAGTGCTTTGGACCACCACCTGCTTTACCTGCATTACCCAAAGTGTAAGCAATGCCTGGAGCCGAAGATGTACTGCATATGCGGCCTGGACAAAGAGACAAAGAGATACAAATGTAAAAAGTGTGAAAGAATTTTCACTGAGAAGAGCCGAATCGATTTCCACGTTCAGAAGGAGTGCCCGTATCACATAAAGGAGAGAACTGCCCAAGTTAGGAAAACGTCTTCTAGTAAAACGACCGATTCATTGCAAATTCCCTACAGTTATGTATCTAAATGCAGATGGTGTGATGAAATGTTCTTCTCTGATACCAGTTCACAGAAACATCAAATGGAGTGTCCAAAACGAATCTCAATCCCCAGAAAAACAGTATTACGGCTTCCGGAAGACATGCCGATAATGAAAGCTTTAATAGGCAATTCTTTTGATAAAACTAAGGGGAAAACAATGGGAAATACCTGTGAAGCCAGTACACAGCTACTTGTAAAAAAGCCCTCAAAGGAACGTCAAAATGCGGAAGTAGCGATGGAAGTCCAAGCCAAAGAAGAACTTCAAAATGAAGAGAACGAAATTAACTTTGAAACCTTCAACAACGATATACAGAAATATACTTGCGAGCTGTGCAGACGGAGGTTCGCCTTTGGAACCGGTTGGGAGAGACATCTAAAAGAGTGTCCAATGCGGATTCAAATAACGAAAGAAGTGGTTTACGAAAATGATTCTGTTGAAGGAGGCGTGGAAATCAAAGAAGAGCCTCAAGATGAAGGCTATGAAGTCGGTCCAGGAAACACCTTAGACACAGAATCTATCAAAACCGAACCCATAGAGACCATTTTTGAGGTCAAATGTGAACCCGAAGAACTTGTTTTTTGGTAATCCTAATGAATATTAGGAGTAAAACTTTGTTTGATTTGTTAAAACAATGCCATTGCGACTTTTTGTAAAAAAATCTTCTGAATTAAATAAAAATGAATATAAAAATGAGTTATCAACATTTCATTTATGTTCTATGATTTAGTATTGTTTAATTGAAAATCTTACCAAAACTCTTAATTGATCTCGATTTTTTTAAACTAAAGTATTTTGTTTTTTCCTTTTAGGAACATTCTACATTTAAAATAATATTTATGATTATTTACAACGAAAAGACAGAAAATTGGATATGGAGTAATATAGAGTGTTCTTGTGTTGAAAAATGCTTATCGAATATTTTGCGCTCACAATGTTATGCATAGTTAAATAAAAAATTAAATTTCATAAATCTGAAAAAACAATCATTAAAAACTATTGGTCAATACAAGCGAAGTCATATTAATGGGATTCTGCTGTACTTTACTGCTTTGAATTATATTTGCTTAATTTAAGGGTCTTTAATAAATACTTAACTAGCTGACCCGGAAAACGTCATCTTGCCATTTCAATTTTTTTAGTTAACAGTACAAGTCTGTGGTACTTATTATTATCATAATAAAATCCAAAATAGCTATTTTTTCAAAAAAAAATGGTGAGTCTCAACCTTAACACTTAGGGGTTTATAAAATTTGATTAAAATCGTGTTAACTATTTGGGATTAGAACGTCTTTAAACATTGCATTGAGGAAAAGAATTTTATTAGGGGTAGCTCATCCAAAAAGGGATACTGTATTTGCATTTAAATTATGATACTAATTTACTTTGCATTTATTATATTTATTCTAAATTTACATAGACTAAGATTTAAGTTTAATAATCTTCTGGTTCCACTTTTATATCCAGAAATATATCGTAATTTAAATTGACCGGTTTCTCATAGTGCTTTTCATCATCCCTTTCGATCTTAATTCTATGAAGTTGTATAAGAGCGGAGTCTTCAATTAGAGGGTCTTTCGTATCGAAAAGTAGTCTCTTTTTAACGGAAATTGGTTGTTCTTTAAGAGTTCACTTTTCTGCACGGAGTGCTGAAATAATTCAATATTTGCACGCAAATTGTCACCAATTTAATGAAATTACATATTGTTGTCCTACCATTTCATTGGGAGTATTTCCATCTCACTCTAATAAACACACTGTGTCTTACTTGTTTCACAATTTGAAAAAAAAACCGTTGCGAACGGTTTTTATTTTTATTTATCTACTAACAAGTAGAAGTAAAGAGTACCAACAACTGGCGTATGAGACAACATGGTGCTAGGTAGCCTATTAATTTTCTCGTAGGTGTAGCTGGTGAAAAGTTTTCGTGGATCTAGTCGTTTATCTTATTCATATATTTTAGGCTATAATCTTCAAACGGAGTCTACGCCCACCAATATCCAGAAATAATATTCATTAAAGCTTTTTGTTCCCGAAAACACCAAAATTTCATTATAAAAAGAAAAGTATATTTTTAAAAACCTTAAAACAAGTTAAAAAAATGAAAGGCATTGAAATAGATTATATTCAAAATACACCAGCTTTATTTCGGATTGCTGACAAAGTGGGTTTAGTCGACGTCCTCCTCATCGTCATCGTTGGAACTGATGCGGAAGTACCTCAGTTCGTAGGTGTTTTTGTCGACGGCCACCACTCGGATCCAGTCTCGCAGGCTGTTCTTCTTGAGGTACTTCTTGGCCAAGTACTTGAGGTAGCGCTTGGAGAAGTGCACGTCGGCGTTCACCACCACCTTCATCTTCTCCCGCTCCATGGACACGTTCTTGCCCAAGTTGTTCACCTTGCCGTTCACCTTGAAGCGCTCCTGCAAGTACTTCTCAAAGTCCGCCACGTCCATGATGTTGTCCTCCGCAATGTTGGTGCAGTCCACGGCGTACTTGATGTTGATCTTCTTCTTCTTCAGTCCCTTTCCGCGCAACAACTGCTTCTTCGTCACCTTGCCCGACTTGCCACTGTTCGCAGCCACCTGCGACAGCACGCTCTTCTTCTTCGCCGGGGGCTTCACTGTCTTAGCGGCAGCCTTGCCAGTCGCTCCCTTCTCGGTCTTGGGCTTGGCAGCAGCGGCGGCGGCAACTGGGGCAGCAGCAGCTGGCTTGGGGGCCTACAAATAAGAGGAAATTATTAGCGTTGTTTGATTATTGACAACTAGTGGGGAGTGATTAAACCAATTTAAAACATCATTATAAGATATAAACTGGTCCAATTCAGTATTGAAAAGAAGATTATTAAACAAGACCAACAGTACCTTACACAAAGTCTATTTAATTTTCTGTCCCAAAAGTCAAATTTCTAAAAGAAATTCTTTTTTTTTTTCTAAATCCTCGGGCTGAAAATTAGGGAACGCCGTCCGGATTTTCCGTCTTATTACCTTAGGACAAATAGTTAAGATTTGTGTTTTTATGAAATCTACACAAAACGGAAGACGGGACACCGAACCTCAAAAATCTTTTTCTTCTATACCATGAATATTTTGATAGTAAACTTCATTCAACTTTCACTGTGTCGTTTACCGTCTTTTTGTTTTAAATGTGTTTGTGACTGGAGATTTCATAATCCAATTCAAAATCAATCAAAGTAACCAACTTGCTTCATTCACAGAATTGACGATTTGTAAACATTTGTTTACAACAAAATGTCGTCTCAAAAGGTCATTAAATTTTTTCTTTAAAACACTATGCACATAGGATCCGGATGATGTGTCCTCAATAAAATAATTGTAGTTATCATCTTTAAATTACGAGTTTTACTAAAATTTTAATTTTAAACCATTTATTTGCATTGTTATTGGTTTCGTGTACAAATATAATTTGAATTTCCATTAAAAATTCCATTATTTCTAGACCTTGTTTTTCAAGAGGGTTTAGCACTAATGTCAAAATATAATCTTTTATTGAAAACCCCTTTATTAAAAACAATCAAACAAATGTGTACAAATGAAACAAGTTGCTTACTAAGATTAAATTTAAATTGGAAATAAATTTGTATGAAATCTCCAGTCGCAAGGATAATGAACGAAAAGGATAAAAGATGAAATGGGATTTTAACAGATATATGAAATTTTGCCCTTGCCCTTCTCCCATTCCTGGTTTAGCACAATTGAAATCTTTTAAAGATAACCTCTATATTAATAACATTTAAAACTAACCTCTATTCACACTCAACTAAATAGTCAAAATTAAAACATTTTGAATTCTAGGCAATAATTTTAACGATTAAAAAAATTATTTACTTTATCTGACAGGATCATCAGCATTTGGTGTGAAATTACCCATTTTTGACCGTATTTTATTATTGTAATCAATAATTATCCGGTCTCTATTTAACAGATATTGTACAATTCATACTGAGTGAGAATGCAGTGAGATCAACAATATTTCTGGTTGGATTATTAGCCTTCGGGGAGGAAAATGATTCTCAATTGATGACTTTTTCATTTTTGTATCAAAATTAAGGGCACGTTTGGACTAATGGTAGTGTCCACTTATTGAATTAATTAAAAACATTGTAGTGAATGTTCTTCACCACTCTCTCTTTAGTATAACGTAGAATGCAGAATTAGCATTAAGTGAATGAATCAGAGTTTGTACGAGAATGAACGAGTGAAGATCGAATAAAAGTGTGATGCGTTAGACAGTAAATTAAACTCTTTTAATTAAAGTCAGATATAAAGTGAAGTGAGTATTTAAGGACCAACTTATTAGAAAGCATTTTATTTCAACTTATTCAAATCAATTTCTTCATCTTCAGATTTCAAACAATTTGTGGCAAATTTCAGTTGTGTACAAATTTACAGTAGAAGCTGTTCATTCTCGAATAGATGCAATTCCTGAACTAAACAGCGAAAATTGCGTATTGAGAAGGACCAAATAGGTTTTAACGAATACATGATACACTCAATTGACATTCATGAGTTGTTTGGATGTCGAATTAAGTTTTGATTGATATTTTCTAGAAAAACATGTTATCAAGATTTTTAAAATATCCTAATCATTTTTAGGAATATTTTTTAAAACATTTAATAATTTGTGTTTGGAACAGTCGATATTTTAATAATTTACTTGACTTTTTACTCACTAATAATAATAACAGTTGATAATACAAAAAAAATTAATCATAAGTTTATAAAGTACCCTGTACGATATCACAAAACAGTAAGTCCTAGTATCATAGCTTAATAATTATTATTAATTCAAGAAATACCTTTGGAAGAACAATTATATTTGAATAAATTTTATTATGATCTAGGATTAGAAAAGAATAATTGGAGGCTAATTTTTTAAAGAAATGACAAACTTTCATTAAATTAAAAAATTATTCCAGTGGTCATTGATGCTTCTTCTTCAATGATAAATAGGACCAAATAACTAAGGTTATTATTTTTATTTCTACGAAGTGCCCCATAGAAATAAAGTGCTTAAGCTGTACTAATAAAACTACTTCTATCCGAAGAATTAACAATAATAATTTAACCACAGAAACATCAATGTTTCGTTAATTATTATTTCATAAACTTATGATTTCAATTTATATGATCTTCTGCTATTATTATTAGTAGTAAAGGAAAAAAGAGAAATTAAGTAAAACATTAATATAAAGACTGTTCCACGAAATTTTCCTTGAAAAATTATTCCTAAAAATAATGATGAAGAAAATAAACCTAATCCAAAACGTTTCTGAAAAAAAAAAACCAACCGGAATTTTATAACCTAAAAATTGAATGTATAACAAAACATGCAATGTTTATGAAATTATTTTGATAATAAATTGAAATTTAATGAAAATGTAATAAATAGTGCGAATGTAATTATAATAAAAGTAAAACAGGCAAAATAAATTATTATTCCCTACACAAACAGATTTGTCTTATACCTTCGTATTATTGTTTGTATTACATCCTAAAATATTTAAAATATATAAATTATGCAAAATAAAACCAGTATTTATTTTGCACAACCTTATCAGTTAATTGATCAAAGGAAGCCTTTGCTAAAATGTCCTATAAACTTCAAATTGACGACCTGTAAACATTGTACGAAATGTGGGAAATTACCTCTTTTGGAGCCGCAGCTGGGGCTGGCTTGGCGGCAGCAGCCTTGGGCTTGGCCTCAGCCTTCTTGGCGGCGGGTTCGGCCTTTTTCGCAGGGGCGGCGGCGGCAGGAGCAGCGGCCTTTGCCTTGGCNGACGACCTGTAAACATTGTACGAAATGTGGGAAATTACCTCTTTTGGAGCCGCAGCTGGGGCTGGCTTGGCGGCAGCAGCCTTGGGCTTGGCCTCAGCCTTCTTGGCGGCGGGTTCGGCCTTTTTCGCAGGGGCGGCGGCGGCAGGAGCAGCGGCCTTTGCCTTGGCTGGGGCCTCTTTTTTAGCTGGAGCCGCTTTGGCAGCAGCGGGAGCGGCTTTCTGTGCAGCTGGGGCGGCCTTGGCCTTGGGAGCGGCGGCTGGCACGTCCTTCTTCACGGCAGCTCCGTCCTTCTTCGCGGCAGCGGCTCCCTTCGCCTGAGCGGGAGTCGCCTTTTGTGGCGCTGCTGGAGCGGCCTTTGCGGGCGCTGGCTTCGTGGCGGCAGCCGGGGCCTTCTTTGTCTTGGCTTCTGCGGGCTTGGCAGCAGCCGCGGCGGGTTTATCACTCTTTGCCTTAGGCTAAAAACAACAAATTTGCACAATTAGAGGTTCGTTTTGACAGCGTTTTTGTCGGCCGAACATTTCCGCCCTTTTTCACCATTTGTAAGTGGGAAAAACCACTGCACTCGACGCGTAATCCATTCAGGCCGATCTTATAATGCGTTTAGACACCATTTCACACTTACCATGACGGTATTTTGGATTTATTTCCAGAAAGTAGCACGAAACCTGCACCACGTGGAAACAAAACTTTTTGAAAAGAAAGAAAAATTTGACGTACGTGACAGCGTCAAATTTCAAGTAGGTCGGTTTCGAATAATAATTTAGGTCGTTTTAAAGACATTTCGGCGCGGATTTTAAACTAAAAGAAAAATTTCACCTTTTTTTTTGAATAAAAACATTAAAACCTCTGAAATTAAATTAATCAATAATATTGATATAAATTAAACAAGAAAATATACGGTTTTCTTACATATTTCTAAAATTCACTTTTATTTTAGCATTTGATTTAATCATTATTTCACAGTCTGATTTACATTATTTCTCCTATGTTCAAATTTGTCTATTTCTAAATGTACATTTCCTAGTCTAAAGTCTAATTCTTCTCCTTTTTCCCATTGCTCCATATTAAAATCCGGAAAGAAAAATTCTATTTCTCTTTTTGAAGATTCCGTTGAATCTAAAAATAAAAAAAAAATCACATTAATTTCAATATCCCATTTCTAATAATCATCTCACCTGATCCATGTCCAACGTTTCTGGTATCGGACAGTCCAAACATCCCTCGAACGGACTCTGGATGAGAAATAACCGATTTAAAAACCTTTGTCGGTCCCAAAACATCTCTCCAGTCTTGAATTGCGTTGTTTTTCGCCAAGATGATTGCATTCGAGAATCCACTGGACATAAAGGTCACTAAGCGGTCGTAGAAGAACCTCTTTTCGTGCTCTTGATAGAACTTTTGGGCCATTTTCTCGTCCATGAAAAGCATTTTCGATTTCACGACAAAAAAGCCGGATTCCAAAATTCTTCTCCTAATCGAAGATAAAGCCCACGGATTGGCGGTAATGTGGGGCTTTATAATGGCCAGTGTTAATTGTAAAGGCTGTGCCATGACACTATTGTTTTCTATTTAAAATAATAAATTAAAATTTCATAATTTAAAAATGTTTGGATTAACACACTCTCCAATAAATTCCGTTTTTCTGCACAATTTCAATGTGACAAAAACTCTCCAATGATATGAGCATTACAAGGTATAAGTAATACGTGGTCCGAAAGAAAATGTGGAAATGGGATGGAGTTCTATGTCAGAACGGGATAGAGATTCGTATTTCAGCACATTATTTTTTAACAACCCTACTGAGGATAAATTACCAAGCATCTCCTCTGCAGAGGAAAATTAATAAAATAATAAAGAAAATATTATCCTTAATTATATTGAGCAATTCTTTTAAAAAATAATTTTAATCAGAAAAAAACTTTACAAAATTTTAATTTTCTCAATTTCCCATAAAGATTGTGTTAATATATGTTAATATATATCATATGTTCCGAAATAAACGGCGTATAACCTAAGAAGGTGTATAGGGCTCCGAAGATGTCGCTTACAAGCAGTGG
>JXOV01016213.1:0-14270 GCA_001014945.1 Clogmia albipunctata
GTAAAGAATTATAAATCCTCTACACACGTAACCTTTGAAAATTTTTGTTCTTAGTCAGATGAATTTTTTATTTTATTTCAATTTTCGAGCAAAAAGGCTAAATCAAACCGTATCACTATTATACCAAAAGAAGCACATCAATTTTATCTATCTGCGGACATAAAATTCCCTAATATTTAACAAATTTCACAATTCCAAAAATTAATTTAAATTCCGCACGAAAAAACTTAACCTTCAACTCAAAACACACCAATAAAACAACAATCATAACTAAAATCAAATCAAAGAATTCAGAAGAATGCTAAATTCTAAAACAATCTTTTGATAAATTTTCACCTCATCAAGCTGTCATTAAAATGTAATTAAATACACCCAATTTTAAAAGATAATCATCAAAGGGAAATTAAAATGTGTCATTCTCGTTGTCAAACCGCAAAATGACATCGAAACAGGAATTTCGTTAGATGTTCACAAATGCTTTGCCGTTGTTGTTCTTGTAAAATTCATGTCTACCACTCATTAGCATATTAAAATTTTCGGAATAATTCATTACACATTAAATAAAATAAAACAAGGCATGATAAAAGCAAGGGACAAATAAACGGCATTAATATAGGAGTAAATAATAAGGCTGATGGGTGCTGAATTCAATTTCCTTAAAAAGATAAATCGTCATGACAAAACACCAGAAAATTAAATGAATTCCTGTTTTGCTCTGGAGCTCTGCGCCTAGATGAGATGACGGTTCGATGATTAGAATATTAGGCGATAAACATTGTGGAAATGGAGATAATGGCTGTCCCCTAAGGCCAACAATTTTACGTGTATTTATTTAGGAGACGAAAGATACGGAAGAAGACCCACATTTCTAATGCAGTTAATGATGATGTTCTCTTGAGTAAACACGGCCAACCAACGACGACGACGACCGGCTTACGAAACCATCAATTCCAGATTAAATTAACCAAAATAAAAACGGAATATACTCAAGTTTGTTGGGGCCATAAGAATTGAGCCTATCTCTTCGCTCTCTATCCACCACACTGCCTGCTGCCTGCTTATACTTATGGCCAAAAGACGGAGCTCTGCCATAAATCTAAAACCCAACATTTCCAACAAATAAATCCGAATGGAGCATCCAAATCATAAATTTAATATAGACCAAACCGTTTTGTTGGCTAATTAACATAAGTACCATTCCTTACGACTTCCATTTCAATGATTTATGCCTCATCGATAGGTAGATGCTATTGATTAAATCAATTTAGGAGATTATCTCGTGGACTTTGGTCCCTAAATTATAATTTTTATTTACCTCTGAAGTAGGGAAAGGTAATATTTTGATCGATTACAATTAATTCAATTTTCACTAATAAACTAAAAGCCCCTTCTTAATATTCAGTTTGAGCCTTCGTCTTTAACGCCCAATTACCTCGACTATACGAACTTTTGAACAATATCCAATATCATTAGTACCAACTGGCTGCCTTCACATAAATAATTGGTAACCAAAATGCTAATCAAATACCTAATGAATTTCTCGAATTAATTTCCAGGGGTTTCACTTACAAAATCTGAATAATAATTCGTAGCCCCAAAGATGATGATTCTACTCCCAACTACTTCTCTACGAGACTAACTATATACTACCAAAAAAGGTAAGGCAGCAAATTAATGGAAAGGCAACTTCTTGCCATAAAATCAAACACAAACTCACATCACAAACAGGGAGAACTACACTAAACAGAGTCAATATTTACTACCCCCTAAAACTACTACCAGGGATTAATAATTAGAAAACTTTATTCAATTCAGCAAAAACGTCTAACTTTGCGTCAGATGCCAATTCAAGCGCGAAAAATTAATTATGGAGGATTTCAACGCCCGAAAATCTCTGTCTATTCCTTCCTTACGGTTAACAGCCCCTAATCTATTTAAATTGCGCTCTAATTGAGATCAAATGAATAAAATATTAGGCCCTGATTAGGATAATAGAATCTCCAATATAATTAGTCACGCGTCAAAATTTATTCAATAATGTCTAATTGGAAGTTCTTGGAAGTATGGATGGATGTTCAAACAGGAGATTAAAAGTAATGTCACTTCCTGTTACATTAAAATAGGATCACCTTTGACATTCAGCTGGCTCTCTATTGGTTTCTCAATTTATCAATTTTATGCAGATTCCAGAAAATGAGTGTGTTTACTGAATTTCAATTTAATTCGATATTTACATGTAATTTTATATACTTAACAAAAAGGCTGCTGTTTTCTTGTTTGTGGAAAGGGCTGTTTTAAAATTCCATTTCTCGTTGTGTAATACGATCCCGAGAAACTGTATCCTCTTTGTGTTTGGCTGGCGGTTGTGACTGACTCCTCGACAAGGAGTCTCCTTCGACTGTCATCCATTATTATGTTAATAATCTTTTAAACCTATTTATTGGGAACATAAATTATGGCTTCGGTGAATTTTCAATTGGATCCCTCGTCTTCGTTCCTTCGGTTCGGAGGCTCTTTCTTTTAACTTTTATTATTCTCCCTCTTAACATCATTTTGTTGTACTACCATAAAAGAAAGGAAAAGCCCATAGCGCAACAAAGGAGACGTGGAATTTAATTTATGTAATGGAGAATTTTAGTGAAAAAAGTCCACTCTTTCTCATTTCTTATGCCTTTGATTCAATAATTCATAAAACGGTTATGTTCATTTTTGCCCGCTCGATCTCTTTCTCTTCATAAATAGGGCGAGTTTAAATTTATTTGCACTGACAGTCGCCCGGTACTTTTCAGAGAGAAAAATCGTCCATCATCTGGCTTTTTTCCTGCGTGAAAAATGCATGAAAATGGCAAACGAAAAATGACACATGAAATATTTACCGGCGATGGTCCATCCAATCTACAGTAACAGGCATTGGAGTACGGATGCCGGTATTAGTCGAGTAGAATAAATCACAAAACTCAGTTACCAAAAAACCAGTCGCAAATTCGATAAAATTACAATTTTGTGAAATCGAAACACAAACATAATGATGCATTGTTTTGGGATGATTCAGCTGATCTCAGTTTTTTGTTTTGTTTTCTGGTACAAAAGATGAGCCAAAAAGATAGAGCACGGAGGCGGAAAATTTGGTTAGCAAAAACCAGCCCAGTTTACCATATTATTTATTCGAAATCGGTCTCGGGGCTTTTGAATGAAATTTTCACCCTTCATTATTTAGTGTTAATTTGAGGATTTGTGAATTATGGCGCTCGGAATCCTCTATAGACCGGCAAAGAACTCGGTTCTAGAAACATTAGTGTCAAATAAACAAATGAATATTGATGCCGTATATCCTCTCCTCCCTTGAATTGTTTAGGGACTACAGCAAAACCCAACACTATACATGCCAATTTATTGCGTATAGGTCTCGCTGATGCAAAAACACACAAACAAATAAATTATGCAAACTTGTATTTTTCGAATATATACGATCCCACCAAAAAACAACACACCAAAAGCCAATAATCATACATTTTACATTGCATTTAGAGTGGGTTTTATTTTATTTAGTTTTTATCTCGCGCAACCAACCGACACTGAAATTTTCGTAAATATTTATTTGAACAAGGCGACAAAGGTGTTGTTTAAAAAAGTCATTGATAGAGAGCGAGAGCTGAAAAAACCAAATTTCATGTTCTGCTAAATACAAAAAACCACCCCTAAACTAACCAACTCTTCGCTGAACAAACATCACTGGCACGAGCTCAGGGACTCAAGAGGGTTACATTATTCTATAGGGCTTAATAATGCTACAATGCCACAAATCCTTGAGCAAATAACACGCATCCGCACCACTTCTCATTCACAATTAATATACATCTATATGTATATCAAAGCACATGTATTATCCATTTTAATTACTCAAATTCAACAACATAAGAGCCCATTGTGAGCTGTTGAGGAGAAAAATGGAAATTTGCCACAATTTCTTCAACTTCTGATACACAACAAAATACTATACATACTTGTACATATGTTTGAGAAAAAGTATATCAAGTTCGCAATTTATACAAATGAGAAATGTCCTTAACGGCCTCACAATGTGTTTCAAGGCATTTGTGACAAAACAAATTGTTTATCTGTGGAATTACTTTCAATTTACATACACAATAAGGATAAATTATAGTTATTTTTCAAGACATCTCATAATTTTTTTAGAGAGAAGGAGCCACTTATACAAACTGCCTTTCGAGACAAATAAATTTAATTATCATAAACTTAATTTTCCCAATTATTAATTTAATAATAATATATTATATTAAATTATTATAATATACAATAGTATGGTATGATGTAATATAGTGTAGAGTGTTATGATATAGTATAGTATAATATGTATATTATATTATAATTTATCTATTTATTACAAATACTAATTGTATATATTACTGGCAGTTCCGAAGATAAAACAAAAATAATTCTTTAAGAAGATTGGAGAATATCTGACTGATCAGTCCAGGATCTCGTTACATTTATTCAGAGCCTACTAAAATTAGAATGATGGGGGCCGACTGGTCTGGAGCGCTGAGTATGTTAAGATCTGAAAGTCATTGATGTCTGTAGCCCAGGAGTGAATTCCTCGTCTATTTGTTACAATTATCAAAGCTAAGTTATAATTTATTTATTATAATTGAGTATTTATTAGTATTTATAAATTAATCTTTTAACCAATACCGCCAGATAAGTAAGTAATTTTTAATCTTAATAAGAGCCTAAACTTACATAAATTATAAATCGAATATTTACCTTTCTAACTGTTTATTCCTACTAACCCTAACCTATTTCACTATCATTCACTGAACTAACTGTCCAAATTACTAACATTGAACCTCTTCTGAAAAGTGGCTAGGCCTACACTGCCCTAGTGTGCGGTGCCGAATGGCGGGCCTAATAATCACTTTTTTCCTATCCCGTTATAAGCTACCAATACATATTTTAACTATTACTATATATATCTATAGCAATAGGGCCAGTAATTGTGTTAGGAAGGGAACGCTAGGGCGATATACGAGGAGGGATGTATGACTGTTCACCATACAACTATTGATACGTTATCGTACATCGTTATAATGATCTTAATCATATATTTATATATGAATACGGGCTATAATCCCCCAGCGGATTCTGCGCCCAACATACCATACCATACCATATTAAAGTTAAATAGTTATTTTCATATTTTCTCATGTTTTATTGCAATGCAACAAAACTGCTATTACCCAAGGTGGTTAGTCTTAACCATTAAATGCGTCACTGAGGAAAGAAAACTAAAGAAAGTAAAAAGACCATAAATTTATGGCCAATTTAACCACAAATAAATNTATTAAAGTTAAATAGTTATTTTCATATTTTCTCATGTTTTATTGCAATGCAACAAAACTGCTATTACCCAAGGTGGTTAGTCTTAACCATTAAATGCGTCACTGAGGAAAGAAAACTAAAGAAAGTAAAAAGACCATAAATTTATGGCCAATTTAACCACAAATAAATAGGAAATTAACAAAAACACCTTCATAATAAATATTTTCCCAAGGCTACCTTTTATTTTTGTTCCTTTTAGAGTTTATTTTAAGAAAACCTTGAAATACATTTATTTTTCTTGGTCAATATTTAAAACCATCATGACATTTTTAAATAAATAATGGAAAAGGGTGAAAAATGAATAATTGAAATAACTCAATTTTCTTTTCTCGAAATGATTTGTAATATAATTTATTATATTGTTAAATTTCAAAACTGACCTATCATACCAAGAACTGAACAATACTTCAACAAACTATTCAAGAGTCATCCTCTATTGATGTTGAACAAAAACCAAACCACAGAATCCTTTCATTTAAATTAGTCAAAAGTCGAGCCTGAATACAAAAAAAAAGTCTATTGAGGAAGGATCTGTCGAGCAAATAATCCATCTTTTGTTTCCAGCATCCATCCAGCTCTGATCTATTCTTTCCACTCGAGCCAGACATTAATTCCTAACCCAAACACACTTGACAAGTCGTTCACTGTTTACCAGCTCAGTGTTAATGCCTTTCCAAAAGCGCTCCATTATGCGTAAATACTCGAAAGAACGTTTACTTCCACATCGACTACTCTTCCTTCCTCCACCGGCACCTTCTTTTCTCCTCTTCCCTCTGCCTTTGTGCGTCGTCTAAAGCATTTGTCACAAAGTTAATTATTTAAGGAATTTTTCCATTAACATTTTCGTTTTGCAAACACCCACCCCGTTTTTCTTTTATCGAACTGAAAGGGAGATGGTTTGGGGCAGATTTGGGAATCCTTCAAAACACATTGGCCCCCAAAATTCCAGCCATTACTCATTGCCTTATGATGAGGATACGAGAGCAAGATGATGCTGCCAATCGAAAAATGGAGAAGATGACGCCTCGCAAGTATTTAACAGCAAGTTGTTTGTTTGGGTGCCAAACATCCCTTCCTCCATTCTTCTTCTTCTTTCGTGTCTTTCCGATCATTTTTCATTCCGATTTGACAATGCAAAGATTAATTATCGCACGAGACTACTTTTTTTCCTCCTTGTCGTTGCTGTTAAATGTTAAGAGTAGCTCCTTCCTTCCCGCCACCAAATATTCACTCTTCAAACGAATGATGTTGCCATCAGTTTTACAAAATACCTTAAGACGCCCACTTTTACAAAACACATTTCCAAAATATCTTTTATCCAATTATGTACTCAAGACTTCCCAATTCGCTTTTGATTGATTTGAATGAGAGACAAGGAAGCAGCAGCTACAGCAGCTCAGCGCAGAAATCAATCTCAAAGTGGAATCAACAACCATCTACTCGAGATAATGTCATGGGGTCAACAGTAATAAGCGTTTAATCTTTTATTCATTTGCCATTCATTACAAAGATGTAGCGGAAAATTATGAAAAATATACATTTAGGGTTTAAGGGCGGATCGAAAAGTACAATCAGCGTAATTAATTATTATTTCTAGAATTTTGAAAGATACATTTTTAAGAATTTAGTATTTAAAAGTATAATAAGAAATCATAATATAATAATTTCTATTTAATTTAAATAGACAAAGAAAATAATAGATATTGAGTTCATAAACCCAAATCAATTAAAATTAATAATGAACTTTCTTTCTGACCCTCCTTCAAAGGAAGAGATTTATCTGAAGAGGGTCAAGACCCGTACAAGAGCATCAGATTCCGAATAATAAGAGACCATGTGCTGTGATCGCATATTTGAGCTGACAACATTATAATTATCGGGATAAATTCATGTCTGTCTTATTCTCTACGCATCTAAAAACAAGACATTCCATTATTCCGTCAATTGGGGCGATGCCTTGCGATAAGTTGTGCGCGTCTTTATGAAAGGCCATTAAGTCGCTTGGCGTCAAAAGTCATGTGAATTATTTCCTTTGACATACAATAAAATGGCACTAATAACATTAATGTTTATTTGAAAAATATGCTCTCTTCCACAGAATAATTAAAAAAAGACAAAGAGAGAGGGGATTCATCATCAAATGAACGTCAATAATCTTGTGGAAACATTAAAGCGCGCATTTTATGTTAATTATATATGTCTTTTGGTATTCATAAAAACAGTGGAGTAAATTAGCTGTTAACCCCCATTGGGATTTCCTTCCGTCCTCCCTTCTTCTGTACAAGAGTGTGTGTGTGCCTGTGCGTGTATGGCAAAGACCCAAACACCATAAAAGGAAAGAAAGACAAATAAGTCGGGATAAATGAAACGAATGAAATGAATGAATTGAATGGCATTAGTTGGCGTAGTTTTGTGGATTAGGCTCCTCGTTTTCGCTAAGCCTCCTTCCTTCCGTCCCGACTCCCTTTCACCCCATTTCTCGCCTTTCACCAGAAATGTTCCATGTCTTTTCGACTGACAAACTAATGTTTCGATGCTAAAGATAATTTGCACATTATTTTGGAGATAGACATGTTGCAAAGATAAGACCAGCGCGCGCCGAGGGGAGAGAGTTTGGGGGGAAAATCTTTCCAAAGTCGCATTTAATGAACGGCAACTGGGGAGCAAAATACACTAAAACGCTGTGCCAGAGACACAACACTTAATGACGAAATACAATCCCTAAAGAAAGGCGCCTCATCGTCAAGAATCACTGTTGCTTCTCTCAGTTTATTATATATTTTATGCCAAGAGGAGAAGGAAGACGTAAAAGCAGAAAGCTGGGAGCAAAATAGGGAAACTGTTGTCAATTCTAAATTACTGGGTGTCAAATAACTTAAAGACGGGTCAGAGTAAGCCAAGCTAATTAGGATAGCATCAAATTCGGAGCCAATTCTTTTTATTTCAATGAAATTAAATAGTAGCTCAGTTATTTAACAAGTAAAGTTTTAGATGAAAGGCAAACTTTTGTAAGAATTACATTTACGAACTGAACTTTTCTACCTTAATTAAATCATTTAATAACCAAAATTATTATTAAACTATTGAAATAATACCAAAAAATCGTGATATGTCCGATAACATGCTGAAAATTTTTTTCAAAAAATTGTCACAAACAGTTTAATTATATAATTAAGAGAACTATTTACCATAATTACCAAATTAGTCTCAAATTAGAAAGGACATTCAAATTTATTTTCTAAGTAGACTTAAAGTCGAAATATTATATAATTTGACTGATTAAAAACTACAATTTGTACGAAAAATCAAGACATATTAGAACGTGGGTCGTGGTATTATTAAATATTTTTAAAACAGTAAGTTAAAAGTATCATAACTTACTAATTTCAAATCGAAATAAATGGAAGAGTGTCTTAAATTGCAATAGACATTCATTTAAACACAGCTTTTAAACTGCTTATAATTTCAAATATTTGCAAATAATTGAAATTCTCAAGGATGATTTGGGCTATCGATGTAGCCCAACTGGCCATAATCAGCCAGTCACACCGCAACTTGGCAAACATTGACAAACAGCTAACCAGAATTCGTGTTCCTATCCCTAGTGGAGAGCCCCTAGAACATGATTTGCAATTTTTCTGCATTTGTCAACATGGAGGGACATGGGTCATGTAGGCACGTAGCATTACTCGACCGAAAAACCAAAGTGAGCAAACTACAATGTGTTTGCCAAAACCCCGCATCCATACGTAATGAGTTCTCGCTCTTCATCTCTTTCACTCTGGCCGAAAATCGTGACCAATGTAGTTAAATAATTATAATGAACACAACCCCTCACAAAATGGCCAGTTCCAGAATTGCGCCCATAAATTGACTCCAACTTTGTGTTTCACCCAAAAATTGTTACCCAAAATTAATATGGAGGAATAACACTAATTATTATAAACACAAAGTGACAATGTTGTGTATAGTTTTTCAGGGGTTCCCTCCTCAGTCATCGGTAATTATCATAAATTACATTCGAGGGTTTCTCTCTCCCTCTCTCGGTCTACCCATCACCATGTCATGACTTTCACCACTATCTGGAGGCGCAGAGACGCCTCCTCAGGAACATTGGACACAAGCTGAATCCGTGTATTTTAACAACAATTTTAAGTGCGGTCCGACATAATAATTAATTATTATTTTATGAAATAAGAATTAATCTATGTGTTTGTGCTTTTGGGGTTTGAAATTAAAAGCATATATAGGATGACCAAGCAACCCCCTGCCAAGATAACAAATGTGTTGTGAAGCACCCCACAATTCGTCCACTTTTACCCCCCAAGTTGCAAATTAAAACATGTTTATGACAGTCAGGGCCAACTTTCCAATGACATTTGTGCTCGCTACATGATCGTAATTAAAGGCACCACCGCCAAGTGGGCAGAGCAGAGACATCATTCCACTTTTCATCGCCCTTGAAACACACAACAACCCACCCCCAATTTTATTTATCATCCTCCTCCACAAACATTCGAAATGTTTTATGTAACTTATTTCACAACATACATTTCGCTCTTAAAATTCGCAAAACTTACCGCGCATGCTGTGGTCCTGTGTTGCCCATGTCGTGAGCAGAGCTGGCCGTCACCTGAAAGTCTGCAATCGCGCCCGACTCCATGCCCAGGGCGTTTTTGCACGTCGCTGTAACGAAAGAAAAGAGACACAAAATCAGAATAAAGGCGAATAAAGTTTCAGTCAATTATGGACGAATTACAGCGAATTAATTGCAAATTGTACCGATTCAAAGTTTCCGTCCTAATTTGCTTATATTTCAGCAGCAGAATCAGAAATTATCCTCTCCTTTTATTATAGTGCCACCATTTTCATCTTCTCTCCATCTTTCTCTCCTTCTCTGATTTTCCCATCAATGAAAATGACGATAATAATAATAATTTACAATTTCACACAGTCATAATGAATTTAATTATAAACTTATTCATCGCTTCGAAATGAAGAAAAAGGACAAAAATAAATTCATAATCCCGATGCGATTTTATATTGCGCGCGTTTTGGGTGAAGCCCAGTCTCTTTATTCATTTCATTCCATTTGAATATACATATTTTTGGGAATCCTTATTTTAAGATTCGGTATTTTTCGGATCCCTCTCTCTCTCTCTCTTGCTTCATCCTCCTTCAAGTCTAATTCAATTTCATTTAATTACCAACTTTTTGAGCAAATTTCCTCATAATAATATTATCATTGTGAGTGTTTTTATGTCGCCTTTGGAGTATTATTATAATTTTATTGTTTCCCTGAAGAAATTCCTGACGATTGAATTTGCACTAATCGCAGAGCAGAAGAAGAAGCTGTCGTCTGTAACAATCGGAATCGGATCAACGAGAAGGATGTGATGCTTCCTCGTTGTCCTCGTCTCTCCCATTCAAAGGATCAAGCAAAATTACTCAGATTTTGGAATGTGCTGTCTTCCATTCCAAAGTGGGATGAAGAAGAACTTTACATAAGAAGGAATAACTTTTGCATATTTTCGTTTCAGACATTCAATGAATTCTCTGTTCTCTTCGGCAAAGATGCCTCAAATAATGGCGTAGGAAAACAACTTGTTTCCGGGCTCGAGCAGACGACGACGACTCTTCTCTCCTTTTCAGAAAAAGGGGCCAGCTACTACTCCGGGCCCAAGGGATGCTTATTTTATACCCATTTTATAGTGGAGTGCTTTTCAATAGATAAAACATGAAATATTGGGTGAATAGAGATACTTTCTAAAGTATGCCCTTTATATAAAAGCAAGACTCCATTGCACTGTGCTTGCTTATCCTATTTACTACTATTTTACATTCCACACTTATGTAGGGTGTAAATAATTCTACTATACAGACAGATAAGTTTTGCATTTATAAATAAATTAATAATAATTTACACAATAAAACACAAAAAAAAGTGATTCAATATAGAATTTCATAGTCAATGTAATTATGAATAAAAAGACATATTTACAGAAAGTTCAATTATTAACTATGTAGTTTTTTATTTGGAATTAAAATACTTTCAACTTTAATTCAGTTTAAATAATTTTCTTATTAGAAAAACACCCATTTTATTTCACATTTCCAGATTATGAATAATTAAATAAAATAATTCCGATGACATTGAAATGTTTCACATTGAAAATTCAAACATGATTTATTCACAAATCAAAATCCATTCCAAGGTATCATGAAATGCAAAGGATCAATTTGAGACGATAAAACCATGAGAAAATTCCATCAAGTTAATTTTATTTGGGATTAATGAAAATTACATCCTTTCTATACAAAAAGGGTTCTGCCATCGAGAACAGTAACAAAAGATGGCCGAATTGCGAAATGAAGATGCTGATGGGATGAGGCGAGAGTCAAACGAGATAATTAGAGAGTGAAATGACTAGGTGTCCCGATTGTCAAACATCGTCGTCATAAATTATTCACGAGCTACCAGTTAATAATTCAAGGTGATCAAATATTCAAAGATACTGATTCACCCCAAAAAACCTAGAGTGCGAGCGAGAGTCACCCCTTTTATTAGGGAATCGTAAACTTTGTACCTCTGCCTGGATTCATATTTCATATAATAATGCAAATTCGATTCTTGCACGGCTTCGTCTTGGCTTGGTCTTCTTCTTCTTTGCTTTTTTGGGGAGGATTAAATTGGTCGTGTTCCATTACATAAAACTCTCCAACAACACAACCTATTTAATGATATTCGAGCCAAGTGACAGCTTGTTATTTTGTTAATGTTTGTCATCATCATCCCCTTTCACAGTTCCACTTTAGCATAATTTAATATATAAAATAATACAAACAACCAAAAAACGACTGGAGATGAAAAAAGGTGTTTAAACTGTAATCGAACTTTAATTTGAAGCACACTTTAGTTCAAACGAAGAATATCATTTTTCAATGGATTAAAAAGCCGGGAAGGGGGATCAAATGCCCATTATTTAAATTAAATAATTAAACATCCCTTTCCCGCAAAATTGATTAATGATGTCGCGTCGTGATTGAATTACTCACAAATACACATCCATATTCCATTACCAACTGTAATACAGAAATAAAGGCTAAAATAATATGCAAATAGGCTGGATAATTACACTCAAATACATATAATAATTATGTCCATTATGAACCTCAATAAAAACAATTAAAATGACGAAATGCGCCTTTGAAATGCTAATATCGACCTGGTAATAAACAATTTGTAAGAAAGTCTTTCTCTTACTCTTTCTTTCTTTTGCTTTTCCACCTCGCCTTGTATAATTGAATGAAAAATTATACCGACAAACTTAACAATCTTGAAACGCCATCCCCTTCCTCTCCTCTCACTTAATTCGGGTGTTCCAACTTTGTTTCAAACACACCACCACCCCTTGGCTCAGACGCGGCGACGACGAAGAAGGAGCGAAACCGGCGCGAAATGGGATTCGTTTTAAAAGGATTAGCAATTATTATTACAAATTTAATTTCGAATAATAAATAAAGCTGAATAAATTAATGGTTAATTATTAGGGCTGTAATTTTTCACTGAACCGAATTTCTAAGGGTGGAATAAATTTCTACCATTGTGTGCTCCTACTTGGGACACACAAAAGACATTGTGTTTATGTAAATATCTATATATAAAATGGGAATAATTCCTTTTTGTTAAATATAGAGATTTAATTTTTCGCAATCCGCGATTTTTGTCGGTCGAAAATATACCAAATTAAATTTATTTCAAAGCCTCCCTTGGCTAATCCAAGAAAGGGGACACCATTTAAGCCGAGATGAAACAATTAGATATGAATTACTAATAAAAAGAACCGGGCCACCAGAATAAGAGAGAGAAAGATCACAAAGGGCAGATTGGGGCCAACGCGCCCAATTCTTCTTGGATGAAAGCAAAAGTTGAAGAGGAGTCGGCCATTATTTATGCCCCCCTTCTTCTGTTTCTTCTTCTTCTCCTCCTGTCTGGCCACAGAATGGGGATCGGGACCGGGCCATGGAACAATGCCCAAGAAATTATCTCTATGTATAAATCAGGGCAGCTCTCTTCTGTTTTTCCAGAAGCAGCAGCAGCAGCAGTAGCACCAACCAAAAACTTTCCACCTTTCAAGCAAAGTTTAAAATTTCCTCTTTCGCTTTTGCAAAGTTAATCCTCTTAAAATATAATTCCTCCTTGTAATTTTCGGTGAATTATGCCGTCAACCCACATTCAAGACACCGCACCGCCTCCACCAGTAGCAGCTCAGGTGGAGAAGGTCGTGTTCTTTGGATCATGTTTCAAAAGTCTCGAGTTTAGTTTTTATGCAAAACCCGTACTTTTTCCAGACCACAAAAGATGCACAGCCAAGGCTTCACCAGCACACGTTCTTCATTGTTTCAAAAATCATACGTTCCGGGTAACCCCTAAATTCACCACCCCCTTCCTTATTCCATACCTCAATTCATCCACTCCCCATCTCCAATCCAATTCAAAACCTCAACTATAATGGCATTATTATGTAACAGTGCTTCTGAACATGATTTTGCAATATACATATCGAGTATTTAAAAGGAATTGAAACCAATAATTGAAAATTTATTCATTCAATTAACAACACTCAGCGTAGAGCATAGGCAAAAGCAGATTATATTTTGCAAATCAATTGAAACGTAATTATATTTCCAGCGTGCAGCAAATCGGTCACAAAATTGTTTAATATTCAATTTAGAAGTGATGCACACAAAATAGAGTTGCTATCGTTCTTGATAAATCTTTAAAAAACTATTAGTTTCGATCACCATTAGCGAGTGTTTAAATAAGGTGCGTATAATAAAAACTGTTTATACAATTTTGTATAGTAATA
>JXOV01016218.1:0-24123 GCA_001014945.1 Clogmia albipunctata
AAGCGTGGTCCATCATTATCTCCTTCAAATCTGTGTTCAAAACCATTATCTTTTCCGTTGAAATAAATAAATCCACCTCAGTACTAGGCTGACCATCTCCTTCAGGAGCCTATTAAATAAGGAAAATAGGTTAAAAATACTTCTTCTTCAAGGATATCTGCATGACTTACCAAAGCCTGTCGATGATTCAACGAGTGCAGATGAAAAGCAAAATGAACGTTATAGCGATATATTTTAAAACTCATACCAAACCATACAAACCTTAATCCTGGACACAGCTTCCTCGGCTTGCATCATCCTTGTAGATTTAGTAGGCTGTCCCTCACAGACTAGCTGAGTAGATCCTAAATATTTAGCCCGGAAAAGGACACCTTCAATTAGAACTTCTTTACTTTTACTTTTCTTCTTTTTATCGTTTTCGATATTAGAAGTGGCAGATCCCCCAGGACTTTCGTCACTCTGTGGATCATTAGACTTGTCTCTGTTAGAATTGTTGTTGTCGCTATGTTCAGGAGATGAAATTGATTCACTAATATCCATTAAATTAGCCGAAGAAATCTTTGGAGTGCTTGGATTATCTGGAGTTGTCGCATTTGGAATTAGCGAGTTTAATCCCTGCCTGATCAAACTATTCCCCAACAATCTAGTACTATTTCCCAAGTTTGTATTAGTTGCATTGGATGGCGTTGTCGTCTGAGGCAGTTTCGGAGATAACTTAGAGAGCAAGGATCTATTATGTTTGTTAGAATTCAGCCAGTTTTTCTCGTCATAAAAGCCAGGATCATCAGAACGTTGATGTCCCAAGAGACGGTCTGTTTCGAGGTCAGTGTCAGGTTCTTCTTCCTCGTCGCCACTGTTATTGTTCTTCAATTCCTGCAGAGGGTCAGACTCAGTGCTTTCTAAAGAATCTTCTCGACATTGACCAAAACTGAAAGGTTAAAAAGAGGTTAGTAAGAGGGTTCTTTCGGCTTCTTTCATAAGAATTTTACCTGGATAACCAAACAGGAGATGGTTTAGAATTGATGTTGTCCCCCATGTGTTGTGGAGGAATACATTTTGTACGATGAATTGTAGTCCGAATATCCTTAATAGCCCCCTGAATTTCATTGGGATTCGAGTGTTGAAGATTTAGGTTTGGTTGGTTTAAGGTTCCATTTCCTGTAAGAACATCTCCGTTGGCTGGCAGTGCCATTGATGGCTTCCGATGTGGAACAGGAGCTGGAGGTGGAGGCGTCATTTGGATAATATCTAAATTAGAATTTATCAAACCTGGAAGTTATTTAATTTTGAAAAGAAACTCACCATTTTGATGGAATTTACTGATAGAATACAGGGACTCCAGCTCAGGATCCGTGTTCTTAAAAATGTTGCTGGCTAAATTTTTAGCTAACATGTTGGTGTTAATCGGGTTGAGGTTTTCATCCCTTAAAACTGCGCCAAATCCCATCGAGACGGATTCCGAATTCGAATTGAGAGGGTTCTTTGAATTGTTGTGGAGAGTATTGGTATCATTGGCGATTATGTGGTTGCTGTTAATTCCCAAATCAATCATATCCTTATTGTTCACCAGTCCCAGGCTGGAGGTGGTGGTGCCGTTGTTTGTATTGATGTTTGGGAAATAGTTTGAATCGGATGATGGCAGAAAATTGTTCGGCGTCGAACTGGAATTTCTCACCGATGTCACTGTGGTTTGAGTGGTCGGGGTGGACGACGGCGACGGGGGATTGTACATTGAATTATCGTTGTCCTCAATCGCTTTGCTATTTATTGGACACTCGTTATTGCATAGAGCATTCCGGTTATTGATCTCATTAACCGGATTCAAATTGGAAAGTATCTGATTCGAATTCGAGTCTCCGTTTAGGTTGCGTCCAGCGGTGAGGTTGTTGTTCTCCGTGTCCGAGGCATGACCACTGGACAGTCCATCTTCTAGCACCGGCATTGAGGTGTAATACTGACGCATGTACGTGGACTGATAGTTCAATTGGGACATGGGCACGGGTGTATTGTTAAATTCCCCGGATAAACTGTCCAGGTCACCGCAATTAGAGTCGTAATCTGTGGTTTCTGGCGAATACCGGAAATACCGTGAGTTCAGATTGCCCGCCCCGTTTTTGTTGGAACCACTTCCGCCATTGTGGGTTTCAGGCCGGTTCATTTGCAATTCCGGGCTATCGTTAGAATTGGATTCGCGCGCATTCGAACATCGATCCATCGCAATTTGTCGATTTTTAATACGGGGCGGATTGTCATCGTGCTCATCCTCTACATCCGCCTCGTTGGCCTCCTCCGGATCAATCACATTGGAACACCCACCCTTATAATTATCTACATAATTCGTGACAGTCAGGTCCTCAATAGAGTTGTTTAGGTTCGGATCGATTTCGTTTTTATTAACTTCCGAATCCTTTTTCATCTCGATGCCCCGGAACTCGTAATGTATGTCCAGGCTCTCAACGTCACTTTCACTCAGCTTTTCCGCCAATTTTTCCACATCATCGTCCAACTCGAACGTGGGGCACTTGAAGAACTCTTCCAGCACTTTTCTGGTCTCACTGAACTCGTAGAGGTAATCAAACGTTGACGTTGGAACGGAGAACTCTTCATTATCCCCACTCAATCCTATTGTGCTGGTGATATTCTTAAGATCGTGTAAAGAAGCTTCTTCCTGTTCTAGTTCAGTGGACTCCTTTACACAGTCAGACTCTTGGTCAACGTCCAAAGTGGTCTTATATGCAACTAAATCACTCGGAGAGGGATTGTTATCGGGCTCGTAATTTGAGCCAGAGTTAACCACCCTCTGTGGGAATCCCGGCCTGGGCGAATACTGAGAGTTCTGTGCAGCTGGATACCGGCTAGAGGAATACTTGTCTGGAACGTTAATGCTGTCGTAGCTGGTATTTCCAAACCGTCGAGGAGATCCGTCGTACTCTGAAATTAAATTTAATTATTTCCCACCTCTTGAAATCAACCAGATAGATTATCTTACCTATAACCATTCCAGCTACATTTTCATCACCCGCAGGACTACTCCTATATCGAGAATTGTGAATAGAGTTTATATTTAAATAGTGCTCCTCGGGATGGGTGGAATAAATCACATCCTCTTTATCATTCTGCAATTTAGACGGCGCTCGATCCTCGGGCTCTGGTTTCACTTTCAAGTTATACCACGACTCTTCAATGTCATCAAAGATGACCATCTCCCCACCCACTACAGCCATGTTCTTATTGTACTTTCTGTTAGAATGACGACTTGATTTATTGCTCTTGGTTCGATCCTTCTGGATTGTAGACGAGGACGAGTTGGTCTCGTCTGGATTCACCGGAGTTGGTTGCCGTGAAATCTTTTGGTTTAAATAGCTACAGTCTTCCGGCTCTTGGTCAGCTGTGGGAACCGGATTATTGATCGGACTTCTGCCCACGTTCAAATACTTGCAATCACGATAGTCTACGTTGTTCTCCTCCCTCTTGATGCCCGACATAAAATCCTTGTGCTGGCCATCCAAGTCGTTTAGATCTGGAGAGTTGAGCACCGTGCTCGCGGGAGTCGTATTCCTATAGTTGTTGTTATAATACGGGTAATTGTGGTAGTTGTTGTTTAAATAGTACTGATTCCTAGAACTTCGCCGGTCATAATAGTACTCGGCTCGTCTGTGCTCCCGTATCTCTGGACTGAGCTCTTCCTCGTCCTCCTCCTCCACTTGGTCCGACTTGAGGAACGGATTTTGATTGTAGGACGATGTTGTGGAACTTTTGAGGTGTTTCTGAAAGTTCTTGGTCATAATTTCCGTTGGATTTTGGGCGATTTGAGAGGCGGAATTGGACATCTTTATTCCCGCTGAAGAGGGGACTGTGGACGTGGGTATGTCCGGTGTGTAGACTGATAAAAGGCTGTAGTCGCTCTGGGATTGAGTGAGCCGTTTACCCGGGTAATACTGTTGCTGCTGCAGATGATGGTGCGGATGGTAGAGGGATTCCTCCTTGGGCTCGGCCGTGTTCAAGAACGGATTTGTTCCTCCTCCCGATTTGTTTACCTTTGTAGTAACGACTGGCAAATAATCCATTGACACGTTATTATTTGTTGTCGTTATTGGGATTGGGGTGGCTCTGTTTGTCGCCGAGGGGGTGGGCGAGGGCGATTTGCTCGCGTTTGGGGTCGAATCACTAATTACTTTTTTGTTGCTGTTTAGCAGTTGTTGTGTGTTGCCGTGGATTTGGTTGAGAGAGGCGGACGTGATGAGGGTGGCTTCGGCTCCCGAAGTCCTTGGGCGACACTTGGGGAACATTTTTAATATTTTCTCGTTCTCCAGCAGGAGATTCTCGCTGTTTGTGGCCAGCGAGGATAGAATTACCGATGACGTTGCAGGAGGGGGCTGTTGTGGCGAATGCGAATTAAAAAACGGTGACTCACTCTTGTTATTCGCAATCCCATTCAACACATTGCCACCGCCGTTATTAGTAGCTGCGTTGCTGCCACTATTAGTATTACTGGTGCTCATGATTGTGGTTCGGTTTATTAACCCTCCATTTGCATCGAAACTGTGCGAAGAGTTGGCGCCCGAGGCGGTATTTCCACTGAAACTATTCGCATTACTGCCCGGAATGTTGTTCTGCGAGCCTGATCCCGCACTGTTCACCATTCCACTGCGAACGATGCTGCCTTCCGGGACACTCTTCCGGAACAGAGCCTCATTTGACCTGAAATCATACGACCTATTGCTGACCATATTGTACGCTCGAGTCTATCTCTCTACACTCCTCTACTCAGTTGTGACGATTTTCTGGACCCGTTCCAGAAATGTCATTATCCATCGATTTTCTTACAAAATTTAAACACTCAACAACTTGCATAAATTACATGAGTTTTCGCACTTTTCCACCAATTAATTGAACTCAGTTCTTCTCCCTTTTCTTTCTCCTTTCCTCTTTCCCTTTGAAAGTTAAGAAAGAGGAAGCGATTTGCACCTCGCCACTTGATTTTCTTCTCTACTATATATATAGAAGTGGTGTAGAAAATCCCCACACATACACTTTTTCCTCACTCACGAAACAATTTAGAATCGCGATTAGTTTGAAATCGATATTTGCACTGGCTAAAAATGTCCCCCAATCGCCTGTATGTATGCTATTTGATAGTTTGAGCTTTAATTTCTCCTCTAATCCGCACACTTTTCGGTTTAAAGTGCTCCTTTAAAACTTCACTCTCGGCCACAATGTGTGTGGAAAATGGAAAACTGTTGTCTTCTTCGTACTATTTTTCCACTTTTTATCCCTACACTTTCGCAAACTTTACGCGAGACTCGATTTAAAACTGATTTTCTGATTTTTCAGTTTTCCACGACGAGGCCACAGAATGGCAATTAAAATCTAAACTCCATTCGTATCCTTTCGTCCTGTTTTCATATGGCTGCGACTTTTCGTCTACTACAAAATACACACAGACACACACACGCTTTACACACAATCGCACTTTGGTGAATAATTCATCAGCAGCAACACCACCATTGCCTTTTTTTGGGTTCGTGCAAAAACACACAGTTTCGACTGTTTAAACGCCCTCCGCTAATTAAGAAATGGCAGGGCCAAAAATACTGACTAACCCGCACTAATTGTGAATAAAATTAGACCCCGTTCTCGGTGGAAAACCACCTTTGAATGCAGCCCCCGTCTTTTTTGTGGTATCCTTCCTTTTCCACACACTCTGTGACTGACTTTTTGTCCCGTTCCTCACCACACACGCTCACCGAAAAAATCTCCCGAGTACTACTTGTGGGAGTGTGTGTTGGTTGGATGGGAAAATTGTTCGAATACGACGGCTTTAGGGGACACACAAGGGGAAGGAGCCAGCGGTTGTGTTGTTGTAGGCGAAATTCGCGCCATTGGAATAGGATTTCGTTCCAATAGGGCAATTGTGGGAAAATGAAAGTGGATTTTCGGAAAATTGTTGCTCGCCGCTGTTGGAACGCGTATTGTCAACCCCTCTGGAAAAACTCTTGTTCACCACCTTCCAGTTGGAGTGGAAAATCGCGGATTGATGATATCAATGATTGTTTTTGTCGAAAAATTAGGGAAAAGTCTACCCATTTCCGAGTTTAAAGTGTCTTTTTAACGGTGGTTTATTGTAGAATTGCAACAAGTGTTTTAATAGTGGTTTTTAAGACTGGTTTTTCCTGCTCTGTCCGGGGTGAATGATCTGAGCACATGATTCCCTTGAACAGATAAATAGGGGGTTGTTGTCGGAAAACGTCAATAAATGCATGCGTGAAAAGGGGGGAGGAATGGTGAGAAGAAGAAATGCGAGAGGAGTGATGATGAATTGCGCTCGCCAATGATGATAATTGGAAAGTGTCTGCTGCCAGAGGAGATCCTGTCTCTCGCGTTCTATTCCTTACACGGGGAAAAACGGGACGGCAACAGACTCGGAATACAATACCAGAGGATTTCCAAGAGTGTGCGGAGAGTGTGCAAAAGTAAAAATAACTCGGGTGACAGCAACTTTTTTGCGTAAATAGAAAACTTTTTCGCCTGTAATTTCTGGCGTTTGGGTGGTGAATTGTGCTCCTCGGGACTGCATTTTCCAACTGAAAATGGCTGAACAGTGCGCTTATACATCTGGTGAACCGTGAAAATGTACCGCTTGAACTATTGCAGAGACGTGACCTGCAATAAAAGTTTCGAAAGTGAATGTGGTGGCTGGAAAGTGCATTAAAGTGGGAAAGTTTTGTCGCTCACACATAAAACAAGGATACAACCAACACACCAAATAAATAAAAAGAAAGGATTTGCTCTCCAAAGTTTCATTTTATTATGGAGTCGTCGTCGGCAAATCATATGATTTGCTAATTTATGTTGTTTTGGGGCGCGCTCGATTTACGACAGTGACGTGCTCGGACTGACCAAGAACCAAGCTGCTGCTCCCACTCTCCGGTCTCCTGCTCCTCCGTTCTGCTCAAACAAGAAAATAGCAAAGGAGCTACTAGGAAAAGCGTTGTTGTTGTCGTCGTCGTCGTTCCTCTGATTTCGGTTTTGTGCGGGAAATGCTGTGCAAAGTATGCGCCTAGAGTAATATGCCCAAATCAATTGAGACGTCCTGTGAATACGACTTTAGAGACGAGCTCGCCGATTCCCAGCAGCCACCACACTCCGCGGCCAACAAGACAGGGGGCCCCAGCAAAAAATTCCGCCACCAAAATTACAGCAAAAACATTTACATAGGGACGAAAAACGCGGAAAAGTGGGACTCTATTCGGACGTCGTTCTCCTTCAAAAACGATGTAGAATTCGTCAGCTACTTGCTGAAGCTCGCCGAAATCGATTTGGCTGATAACAACGGGTAATCAATAACCAAATTACTTTGCTTCTACGAATTTTAAAGTCGAAATTCTTGCCATGTAGTTGTGAATTGTGAATGTTTAGATGCCTATAGTGCGAATTTCACAACCTGTACTTGTCGAGGTTTTTCTAAAAACACATAAATTAATTTTCAAAAGAATTTAGTAGAAAACCTCTTCGTTTTTTCCTAAATCTTATTTCAAAACTCAATTTCAATTATTTTATAGTTTTTTTTTAATTTTGTGAAAAATTCATATTGAAAAAAATTAGCAGATTTGTGTCTGATATCTTCTAAATGTGCCAAAAAATTGAACAAAAACAGCCAAATTATATGCAGATGGCTGTTGAAACCGCAAATATTAAAACTTTAAAACAGGAAGCGTTAATTAATTTGCAACATTAACATGGTCCTATGGCATAGCCGAGACCAATATTTTGTGTAGTTTAAGGGCAACAATGGCAACCAAATTTTGACTTTGAGACAAATTTGTTGGATAGTTTATGACATTTTTTTTCACTAGTGAAATAACAATTCAAAATTTTCACTGAATGCGATAAAGTGAAACATTACGAAACTCAAATGAATATCGAAAAGCGTAAGTTTTGATACGGGAGTGCAAAAACTATATTTTGGTACTGAAAAGGATACAATTTTGTTTGAATCCTCTTGAACATACGCTACAGAATCGTCATAAATGTAATTTACCGTAATCATGATCGTGTGGTACAACCTTAAACATAAAGTCATTATTTGTATAATTAACATTGATTTAAATATCGCAATGTGTAACTTTTTTTACAAAAGAAAATTTTGATTTTTTTTTTCACTAGTGAAAGAAATCAATCAAATTTATATGGTCGTCAATTTTAAATCGGGTGGCCAACCTGTAATTGACCAGTATTAATGATTTTTTTGTTTGAATTTTATTGAAAACCACCTATTGGAAATTTTTAAGCTACGCCTCGCGGCTATGAGTAAGAGAGAGATGCAAAATATTCGGCTATGAGTAAAAGAGGCATGCAAAATATTTCAAATTTTAATTCAGAGCCGCTTAACGAACTTTTTAGTTAAAAAATTATTTTTTTAAATTTTTGTCTAAATTTATTTTAAAAATGCATAAGTTTTGTATAAAACATGGTCGATAAGCATTATTAAACACTCGGGCCTTCTTTAAGGCACTCGCTACGCTCGTGGCTTCAAACCAACCCTTGTGTTTAATAATGCCTTATCTTATCGACCTTGTTGTATAAATAACTATTTTCGTATATTTTGAAGAGGATTGCAACAAATGTCTTACCGTTTTATAACTCGGAAACGATAATAAAACATGCCTTACGGCTCGTATTTTAAACTCATCTCCTTAATAGAGCAGCTGATTTTACACCCTTGAAGAATTAATAACCACTGTAGACTTGGGTAAAAATTATGGAACTCTATTGACTTCTTAAAATTAAGATTTTCGATGAAACTTGATATGAGTACTTCCATACTTAGTTATCCAATACATTTATACCTTTGAAAGTAAACGGTTGGTTATAAAATATCAAATTAGCCCTTACAAAATTATGCAAAACTATTTTTGAATAGATCATATGTTCGCATTCTTAACGAACTATCTCTCATTATTTACACATTTTCTGTACTAAATATAGAAAATTATATCGTTACTATAAAGGTTTGCACTTTGGCCAAAAAAATGAAAATATAAAATATTGATTAAATTGTTAAAGAGTCTTGACCATTTCTAAATATCTCCTCTTGAACTTCCTTTCAGATTACACACAAAGCCAATTTTCTCTCGAAAATCTTCATTTGATAATACGAAATTGAACGATGGCACGGAGACGGATTCGGAGAGTGTCTTCCAATTAGGACCTACATCAAAGGATGGCTCGTACTCTTCTCTTGGCCACTCTAAGAGTTCCAATGTGCCAAGCATTAAGGCGAAAAAGCCTAAACGTGTCCAGTTCCAAGATGGTAAGGCTAAAACTCACTTAAAATTAAAACTATCCATCCTAAACAAACCTCTATTTTAGACATTCCAACTATAAACTCTCCCCCTCCAACGGGTCTTTTGAATCGGACCAGTGGGGCACAAAACCCGGGATTGATTCCCAATATCCCACTGATTCCGGCTTCATCTCGCCTGTTCGATTCATCGTTGGAATTTTCACGAAACTCCTTAGACGATTCCGAGGTCCTGGACTGTCGGATAGCGGAGAAGATAAAAACCGAATTAAGTGAATTTCACAAGCATCGCGCAAACAATGAACAAGAGTTGAACCTCATCCTGAACCGGAATGGAGGGCTGTTGTCGAAGATTGGAGGCAACAGCGATAATGATGACGAAGACGATGAGGATGAGGACGAAGAGGGAGACAGTGACCCCGAGGGGATTGACAACAGAAACGACGATCCAAATCAACAAAAGTTCTACGATAGCCAAACGAAACAGGACGAAAATGAAGTCCTCTGCTTAGCAGCAATGCGAAAGGAGGTCAAGCCCAGAAAGCCAAGGAAAAAGGGAGACAAACTGAATTCAAATGCGGAGAAAAAGACATCGAAACAGAAATGTAACAAATTAGACGTAAGAAGAGCTCCTCTTGGGGGGAAACAATTCTCATTACTACAACAACAACTACAACCTGGAGACCTGGATGACGAGGACAGTAATCCTGAAAATGATATTCCAAACGAACCGGAATATCACAGGAATTCTGAAGAGAGTAACGATTCCATCAAAGTGGATCTGAAGAGGAATTGCAGCTTCTGTGACGAGGCTCACACCTCTGACGATTGCCCGCTAAGAAACTCAACCCAAACCATCACCGATGCCATTGAAAAGTCGTTGTGGATTGAAGAGAACCGAGATATTGTGGAAAAGTATGCAAGCCGCTTGAAACCGGAGACGGACGAAAGTGAAATCCTTGTGAATGAGGAGAATGAGGAAGACGACGAACTTGAAGAGGACGACGATGAGGAGGAAGAGGACGATTTGGATAGCAAATTTATGGATACTAATTCCGTTACAGATGAAAGAATTCCTAAAGAAATAGACAACCTCCCCACCTTTAGTGATGCCTCGGTGCCGCCTCTTTTCGAGCTCGTCCAGCGTTTGGACTCTGAGATGACTGTTGTTACCAGAAAGGCCATTCCCAAGTTCACTAAACTCGGTCCCCTAATCGGTCAGATAATCAACGTTAAGGACATTCCAGACGACTGCAACATGCGAAACATTTACGAGGTCTATAACGGAGTGGTCTCCTTTTTCCTCTCCACCGAGAACAAGAACGAATCCAATTGGTTGAGGTACATTCGTCCGGCTCCTGTTCGAGACAAGAGGAACCTCACTTTGGTGTGGCTCAACCACGAGAACAATAACCTCAACGAAATCTATTTTGTCACCTGCCAGGACATAGAAGAAGGCTGTGAACTGCTCTTCTGGAGTGATGATGTAAATTCCGCCTGGGGCCGAAAGAAAATTGATAAAATGAGTAAGACGATATATTTCATTCTAATTTTATTCTTGACATAAACACCTGTTTCCTTTGATTTCAGATTGTGGGGGTTGCAACATTAAGTTTGACCACCCCCTTTTCTATCGAACCCACTGCTCAGTGTTCCACGACCCAACGTTCAGTTTGACTATCAGAAAGTATCACTGCAAAGTGTGTGGAATTGCGGTGCTGGGCAAGGAGAACATCATGAAGCACGCCGCCGAGATGCACGACGGAAAGGGGGCCTACCAGTGCCAGTACTGTAAAAAATACTTTTTGCGACTCAACTACCTTGAAATGCACCGCAATTATGGATGCAGTGCCAATCCACACCGGGCTAGACCACTGTGCGACTTCTGCGGTAGGAAATTCTGCCAGCCACAAAAGCTCAAAGTACACATCAAGAGGATGCACAGTGGTATGTCTTTAAATCCTTTTATTACATCAAATGCAATGGAATTTTATTTATTAAAATTTTATTATTTAAAGTAATATACATGATTATTTGATGCTTGCTTTCATAAATCTATAATTTAAATTTTTGAAGATATGATTTATTAAAGAGGCAAATTTAAGGGTAATTTTGTACTTGGTATTTCATAACCTGGGTTCCTACTGTGGAAAATCTATATCACTCTCGCACCTAGTTTAACTGGAATTTGGAATAAAAATTTCCATTTTATTATATTCTTATGCTATCTAAATCTAGACATTTAAAGAAAATTCTAACTATCAATATATTTGTAAAAAAAAGAATTATTATTTTTGAATTCTTCTTGTCAATTTAAAAAGGGCAATAAATTTTTATACAGATAGTGGTTATGAGCCTCTGTGGTTTAGCGGTTAGCACCCTAAAAACTGTCTCCTCGGGTTCGTGGTATCAAATCCCGGGCGGATATTTTTCTAGTGCGAAAAAGTTTCCATCTGTATATATCAATAACATTGCGAAATAATATTCATAGTAAATTATTAATAAATAATGGCGCAAAAAAATATATAAAATGGGCGGATTGACTGGATCCATTTACAACTGGTTTAGGTGAAATTAATTGACTAATAATACACTGAAAACAAATAGTCATGGAAAGTCTAACACCCGATGGTTGAGGTTGATACTACCCCTAGTTCCAAAATGGAATGTCGTGGGAAAAGTTTATTTTTTAGTGTTTATGAAGAGGATAATGGATATGGGTTATAATTTTTGAGTAGGTTATACGCTGAACCCGCCAATAATTTTAAGTTTATTGTTTAAACAAGGATGTTGCGGATATCCGCATCTGTATCCATAAGCGCGGAATATTCGTACAAATTTTGACATCATCCGAAAAAAATCACTGCGGATGACTTACAAAGCCGTACTTTTGAGCAATTATGAACGAACCAGATTGAACAAATCAGAATTATTACTTTTCATTACATATAGTATAATATACCAGTTTTAATATTTAATTATTTAATAAGTCTGCGCAAACCCAGATGGGTGCCCGGGTCATTGCCCCGGTCCCCATATATTGTGTTTGTGTGGGACCCGGGTGGTTTGTATGAAATCGACTCGGGCACGCTTTAATAAAAAAAAATCTTAATAAGCGTAAACGGCCTAGAGTCAATTTCATGCGAATTGCTCGGGCCCCATATAAGTGTAGTGTATGGGGCCGGGCAATGACCCGGGCTCCCGTCTAGGAAACGCAATCGTTTTATTTGAATTATTTTTGCAAAAACAAAAAGGGTCATTAAAATGATTTTTATATAAAATTTCAAATATTCGTATCCAAATCTGCATCCGCTTATATGAAGAAATCGACATGCGCAAAATCCCTGGTTTAAAACCAACGGCGAACAATGAAATCCATAAAGTAGTTTGTTCTCTGTTTCAAAAATCGTTCATTTGAGGGAATATCAAATTTAAAACAAGTAAACATTAGTTGCAAAGTCGAGTCTATAGTGAAGCTAGGTATGTTACTGTACTTCAAGTTATACACGGAGTTTCTCAAATAATTCCAATACCATCGCAAAAATAGGACTTTAAGAATTAACTGCTAAAAATTATATAACTACAAGTCTTTCTTCGTATGCAGATTTTTAATTCAGATCTTTCATTTAGTTCTTTTGAGTTTTTATTTATATTTAACAAAAACAACACATGATACAAACTATTATTTATTTTTTTATGTTCTGATCATTCCTATACCCTTTATGTTCTCACACTTCAGATATGGCTGATGTTTTGCGTGACTTCCAATGCAAATTGTGTTCTAAACTGTTAGGATCTCGAGCTGCATTGCAACGTCATTCCAAAGAGGTTCACAGCAGAAACTCAACAGTGGTGAGCTGCCCTCGCTGCCAGAAACTGTTCCAGAACCGAAGTAACTTGAAAATCCATATGCTAACCCATAGCGGAGTTAGACCATTTAAGTAAGTGATCCTTAGGTCTTCAAATCAGAGCGAAATCTTAAAAAAATGTATTTTTTAATTTCAGATGTATTGAAAACGAGTGCAACGCCGCCTTTACAACGAAACAATGTCTCCAGTTTCACTACAAAAAGGTCCATGGATACACCCAGGACCAGATGCCTAAAATTGAACGAAGCATTGCCTACACGTTTGACGCTTACTCTGGAGGAATGAAGATAGATTTTATAAGTAAGATCCTCTTTTCCCCATTATTTTAGATAAAATTTAATTCAATCTCAATATTTTTCTAGACGAACAAATGCCTCGTCGACGGCGTAAAAGTTCTGAAGATCCAAAGGGAGACCTTTCGTCTTTGGTAATGGACCGACCTAAGAAAGCCAAGAAGAATTCATCGAGCTCTAACGATATGGATAAATTTAAGTCATCTCTGGGAGATTTGTGCAAAAATGAATCAAATTTGTCGTTACTCTCCTCCAAAATATCGTCCCTTCTCAATCAGGAACTGAAAAACACCAAGAAGCTCAAGAAAAAGACGCTTAATTCAATTATAAATAATCCAGAGCTTAATCCAGGTTGCTACAACAACGAATCTGAGCAAATGAAATTCTTAAACACCAAAAAGGATATCTTCTCCGAGGAGAATTTGAATGCCTTCAAGATGAAATTGTTCCAACAGCCAATTACCGAAGATGGGGATTTGGATGATGATGGGGACGATGATGACAGTAAAGACTCTATTCTGGGAAATCAGAACAACAATAATTCCCAATTAAACATGGTGGAATCCTTCTTGACAAACTCAAGCGCTGCTGGAAATCTCAATATGGAACCTCAGAATTCATTGCAAATGATCCAGAATCAATTGAACGAACAATCCCATACTCAAATGCCATTCCACGTGAACCCACTGACCAGTGATAACAGTTTCAATATCAATTCCATAGTCCGTAGTAAGGAGTTTGTGGCGCCATCTTCCGCCGCTTTACTAAACTCTGGAATTGGCTTGATCCAGAGTAAGGGCAGTAAGAAATGGATTAACGATTCCATGAATTCAGATCAGCAGAGCTCTCATCAGAATCAGAACAGTTTGATGTCGTCGGTTAATCGAGACTTCTTAGCAAGGCTAATGATGAACGGATGCAACCCACAAGCAGCTGCAAACGCCAAGTACAACCAGAACTTAAACGAAGAACATGATGACGACAGTTCTACAATATTAGATGTTGTCGATAACCAGAACTCTTCGAACCATCCAAGTAACGCCGCCAATTTAGAAAATCAATTTTCAAACCATTCTAGTTTGCAAGGACAAATGGGACAGCTACCAAATATTTCTAGTTTGCCTCATTCTGGAGCACATTCCAATCATCTTTCTCATAACCTTCCCCATCTACCACTTCATCAGACCACTTATTCTTCGTCATTTTACTCATCTAATGACGGCCAAAGTGCTAACCATATGAGTTCTTCAAACAATGAAAGTGTTCCAACAGGACCTACTTCCGGTCCCAATCCCCATAACACTGGCAACTCTACAGCTAGCCTCTTGGTGGAAGCAGCTCTAAACTCTGTCAGTAACATGATCGATAATAATGTAGACGAAAATAGAAACGAATCCGAGTTAAACTCCATGGAAGTGGACATAGATTCAATACCAGGAGAACAAGGTCACAACGATCAAATCCAAAGATCTTTACAAAGTAACATACAACCTGGTATATCGGATTCACAAAACCCATCCCATTTGAGCAACCATGAGATGGGATCTAACATACCTGAAAACGAAGGATCGTTCAACGATATTCATGATATCGAAAGCAACGTAAAACTAATGAAGAGTCTCAATAACTTCCAAATGAACAACAGTTCTGGAAACGAAAACCTTCAATTTCCTCTAAGTCAACACTCTTCATCGTCTTCTACAAATGGAAACCACAACAACAACATGGCTTGTGCTTCGAATACAAATAACGAAATCATTCCCGAAAACGATATCGACGTTGATTCAGCTTCAACTCCGAGAACGATAGACAGGACAGACTCTAATGGCTTTAGGAACTACCAAACAACAGCCACGCCATCTCCGAGAGATATTTCACCGGGCCAGGACTACAATCAACAACATTCATCTCATATGAACTCTGGAAACACTTCATCAATGGGGCAACATCAACTCTTTTCTGGAAGTCCTAATTTACACAGAAATAGTTCGAACAATTTCCAGCAGCACAATATTATCGGATCTTCCTCCCCAAGTCAGCCCCATCCAGCAGCGTCTCCACCAGTTATTCCCCGTTATGGATTCACACTGAACGAAATTTGTCGAAAAAGGGAGTTCGATCAAATTCATCAAAGTCAACTGAACATTCAACAAGGCTTGAATCCCGATCGCAGGGACCATAACCTGTCGAGTGATGACGACAGCATAGTTATTGCTCAAAATCTCAGTGTGACAAATACGTCTGGCAACCCTAACTCGGATGAGTTGTTGAAATTGAAAATGAACCCACCTTTGGATCTAATTTATTCAAAGTATAACGATCAGTTGAATCCGTCTTCAGATTTGGCTGATCTTAGAATGAAGTATAATGTTAATGAAAACTCGTCCTTAGACATGCCAGAGCATTTCCAAAGAAATGTTGGTAGTGGATTGACAAATCCTAATAATTCAAGTGCAAATTCTTCTGGTAACGATCAAATAAATGATATCCAAGGGTTAGACATGTCTTCAAGGATCAGTGGTTATCCCCATCATAATTTCCAACTCACTGCCGCTGCAGCAGCTGCCGCTGGATTGAATCGGTATCACCATCATATTTATGATATTTTATCAGAGAGGGATCAGCAACAAAACCAACAGCAACACCATTTGTCACAAGCTGATCACCAACTCCAAATTCAACAACAAGAACAGCAGATGATGCTGTCTCAAGACGATCCTCACCAACTGTCTAATTCTCAAAATGTTTCGAATCAAGAGCAAGACTCTACGGATCAGACTACATCTGTTGATCTCAGCAGAACTGCCAGCTACGTTGTGACTTCTCCACCCTCTATACCATATGCCAGTCATCCTCATTCGGACATGCTGAGAATGGTTTCTTTAGAGCTTAACGGCGGAAATAGTAATCCTTCTAATGGAGGATCGAATATGATCGGCACAAATAACCATCGATCGTTTCTGTCGGCGCAGCACAATCCTCGGATGGACACAATGGAGTCTCTGCACCACCACCACCATCGTCTGCTGACCACGGCGGAGCAGCACCGGTTGTTGGCGTCAAACACGGCTGCAGCGGCCGAACAGTTGACCAATCCTCCAAACCACCGACTGCTGGTCGATCCAGCCCACCTGATCATGGAGTCCAACAATCGGAATCTTTTGAGCGCCTCGGCAGCAGAGACTTCGAGGCTTTTGGCTGACAGTGGAGTCAATCACAGGCACATGGTTCAAAGCAGAGATTTTGGCGCATATCATCATCAAGTACCGCCCAACAACTACCACCACCACCATCCTCACCATCCTCTGGTCCGGCCGTCGTCTCTTACCTCTCCAGGGGCCCACCATTCAGGACCCTCTTCGAATTATCATCCCTTTCCAACGTACTATTGAAAAAACAAAACCAAAAATAGGATCTCGGTAAAAATAGAGTAAAGTTGTCAGTTTTCAAATCTTAACCTCAATCCCAAATTTAAAAAACCTCTAATTTTGTACATATTAAGCATAAAAGCCGTAAAAGATGTCGTAATTTTTTCTCTATAAACAAAACTAACCTTAAAACCAGAATGAAAAAGGGAAAAATAAAAACAAAATTACAAAATTAACGCCCAAAAATGGCGGCTAATTACATTATTACATAATTTTACATGTAATTGTACTTTTGTATGATATTATTATTATGCATTTTGAGGAGTTTAGATTAAGCATTAATGTGCCAAAACAATTTTCAAGGACAAATGAGAATTCTCTATTATTATAATGGTAAAAAATTAACGCCCAATCAAATTGGGCATCCATCTGTGTTTCTCTGTATGGCCGATTATATTCCACATTGTCCCAATTATTATGGAGCACAATAATTTCTGATCATTCCATTGGAACCGGCGATCAAGCCAACTCAACAAAAGATCTTTTATTTCGTTCAATAGTACAAAATTAAAACTAATACATAAATTATTTATTGATCACAATCAATTGCTCAGTAATTTATCATTATTATTTGAACAAGAATTAAATTTAACAAATGTCGTCTTTGGATTGTTTCAGAATGTATTTTAAAATATTATGATTATTTATTATGTTCTAAGCATCAGTGATCTCCAAGTGGTGAAATTCCTCTTTATTCTTATTCATGGATATTAATTATAATAGACTCTTATTTCCATTGTAAATCGTTCTATATTGATATGGTTTAAATAAAGTGGATCAAATTCTTGTAAAACGTAGTTTTTATTGTTGAGCATGTTCTTGAAATATGATTATACACTCCATTCCATCATTTTAGAGACATTTGTATTGGTTTAAATTTTATTTTATACTAATCGTATTTCAATTCTTTTTCTGATGACGAAATGTGTATGCCTTAACTTATCCTCGATATAAAACAAGGGATATTTAAAAAAAATTATATTACTCATATTACATTGTTCCATATAAAACTTAACACTTTAAGAACGACAATTTCAATCGTTCGGCAAAACAATATCGTTAATTGTAATGTAATTTTCTTTTATAACTTCAATCAATAATAAGACACAAATCTTAAATTTTCATAATCACTAGGGCTTTCCATACTAAGTTTCAAGCATATGGTACACGACATAGGCCGGGTGGCACTGTGGTTAACGCGTTACAGAATTCAACTCGAAGGGCCCCGGTTCGAGCCCATATCAGACCGTAATTTTTTTCTTTCGATATTCATTACACGTATTTGATTAAAAATAAAAGTATTAACAAATAATATACCCCGGCTTTAACCATCGAACAACCAGCATCGTCAATGCTGTTCGTTCGACCAGACAGGTTTTCAAAGCTTGTATGGAGGGCATAGAACGAGAGATAAATCGGATCTTTCTAAAACTAGTAATTTCATGCTGTTTAATGAACGGATACTGATTAAAGTGTGTAAGGGATGGTCTTCATCGTAGTATGTGTGATCTGCTTCGTTGGCAAAAACCTGTCAATAAATACGCTCTATATAGAATAATTTCTTTATGGTTATAATCACATCCTAACAAATAATGATCCTTAGAAACACGATATTTAATTGTCAATTGTGAAAGATTGGCATATGAATAGATAAGGCATTATAGTGATTTAAAATTTGGGCTCGAAGTGTAAAGTTTCATGTGCGACAAATCAATATATTCAATACTCGGTATTCACAATGATGTCTTTAAAAAGATTAAATGGTATGTAGTAATTTAGACAATAAGGTTGAGTGATACATTCTTAATTTGTTAAACTGTAGTTAGTTAAACAACACTATAATTAAATATGAGTGATTTTCTGAAAGAAACAGGTATTTAATTATCGGTTTTCCCAGTCAGATTTTTACGAATAAACATACAATTGTACGTTCATATACATACAATTTATTGAAAAATATAAAGTATAGAAAACCAATATTGTTCTAAATTAAGTTGTAAACTGTTTAGACTATTTTCAACGCTACTAAATAATTTCGGACCTTTAGAAGAAATAAAAAAATCCCTTTCAACAATTACTGTAAAAAAGTTGGCTATTAATATAATTTACTTACATTACAATTCAGCAGATTTATCTCTGATATTTACGTAATGTGTCAAAAATCTAACAAAAATACCAAAAATATATGCAGATGGCTGTTGAAATGGTTAATATTAAAATTTTAAAACTGGAAACGTTAATTAATTTGAAACATAATCACGATCCTATGGCATAGCCGAGACCAATATTTTGTGTAGTTTAAGAGCAACAATGGCAACCAAATTTTGACTTTGAGACAAATTTGTTGGATAGTTTATGACATTTTTTTCACTAGTGAAATAAAAATTCAAAATTTTCACTGAGTGACCTAAAGTGAAACATTACGAAACTCAAATGGATATCGAAAACCATATGTTTCGATACGGGAGTGCAAAAAATATATTTTAATTAGGACACAAATGTGTTGTTTTTTTTAGTTTACCCGTCCTCTAAAGAGGCTAGACCTATACTGCCCTAGATAGCGGTGCTAAATTGCGGGTTCAATAAACACAGACCGACAATGCGATAGGCAGGGATAGCTAGGGTGATATACGAGGAGGGCGTATGGCTGGCCATCATTCCTCGATGATACGATATCAGGAATCGTTACAATTATGTCTATAATCCCAAAGCGGCTTCTGCGCCCATCCTACCAATTTTGTTTACGCCTCAATTTAGTACCGTATTGTTTTCTTAACTCATTTCACGATAATCCCTCGTAATTATTTTTGGTCTATTTTTTCAAGAGGTTTTCTAAATAACTATTTTCTCAATACAATTATATAGAACTTAAAAATTAGAACAGTTTCGAGTGTAATTACCGTTAATTAGATTAACAATTTAGCAATTCATTACTAATGTAAAATAAAACTAGAAAGTCAAAACAAAAACCTGACCTGGCCAAGTTCACCTGTGCGAACCAAAAAATTTAAAATCCGTAAAAATTTGGTAGTCAGTGTAAGAAATCTATTTATAAAAACTTGGCCAGTCAGAACCTCATAATTCAGGTTTTCCACTTTTTGCTTTCCTCTTCTACTCATTCGTAGAATTTACGTCATTGATAAGTTTTTAAACGATCGGCGATATTGTCGTTTTCATTCAATGTCAAGCTCTGTTGTCTTATTTCTTGCTTCCGATCTTCGTGTCGTCGTAGAGCAATTGAGTAAATAAAATTCATCGTAAATAGAGTAGGAAAACCCGGCTGCACCGTTTTATTTCTTATCGCTTATCAGTTGTGACATTTCATTCATCTCCGAAGCATAAATTCCAATCGCGACGCTCTTTCGTTGAGTAAACGTGTGTTTCGTCTAAAATGTGTTTGTGACGAGCGTGTTTTGATATGCGCGAAACTTAATTTAATCAGCATAAACAGCATTCCGCTTTAGAGGCGCTTTGTTGGCCAATTGAGTAGTATTAAATTCGTACTCGGCGCACTTGGAAGTGTTGTTATCAGTGGAGACGAGAGATTTATCTGGGAAGAAGTCTCTTGGGGGTTGTTATGTAAAATAAGTCCAGTGATTACATGTGATTTCAAGTGAAAAACCCATCAAGATGAGGGAATCTTCGGGAAAATCCGGATTTAAGTCCAGTGTTATTGATTTTACGGCTGGCACCTTAGGCGGAGGGTAACTATAGCTTCCTCACATAGTAGTTTCTTGTTCAATAAGGACAAGGATACAGTTCCTCCTAGAAATTTGATAAAATACAGAAAAATGTATTGAAATCCAATTCCATTTCTATTCCATCCAAAGAGCTGCCGTTTATGTATCCCAACCGTTAGACACAGTAAAAGTAAAGATGCAAACTTTCCCCACTTTGTACAAAAATATGGTAAACTGTATGGTCCAGACTTTTAAGAAAGACGGAATTGCAAGAGGACTATACGCCGGTAAGAGGGTTTTTCATAATTAATCACTAGAATTTCTATTAAAATATCTCTGTTGGTATCATTTTTAAGTTACAATGCACTTACAGGTGCACTAATGTCTTTATTTTAAGTTTATTTGTACTTAAAATAGTGACAGTTCTAAGAAATAAATAATTAAATATTTAAATAGATCGTTTAACAGTTATCAACTCTTTTTATATAGAAAACAGTTCTCCAAAGTTGAAATTAACTTAATAGACAATTTTTCGGAGACTTTGTGTAGTATTGTTGTAAAAATAATCAATTTAACCATTAACGACACAGTAATATTTTAAGTAAGAATAAAATAAAAATTATCAATTTATATCTTATCCAATGAAAATTGTAGGTCATTTACAAGTTCAGATTTCCTACTTTTTATTTAAAAACTAGTTTTGTAAGCATAGAAATGCTATATAAACAAAGTTGCTTAACATAATAAGTCAGGTCGATTGTTGTTGTAATACGTCATCTCCCTTTAGTCAAACTTTGTTTTGATTAGTAGCTAGTACGTTAGATTCAAGAAAATTACTTTAAATTGAGTGAAAAAAGATTATTAAAGAAAGTTTTAATGTAATAAGTCTCTAAAACAATATTATTGTGTGTTAAAATAGTTAAAGAAAGTTGTTTTGTGCCAAAATGTGGAAATAATCACAACAATTCTACTGGCGTTAGTTTCTTTATTTGCTCATCAAAAGTCAAAGAAATAAAAAAGAAACGATGTATTTATTCCAAATAATGTGTGTTCATTTTGAATCACACTATCTCTAATGGACCCCACAAATCTCAAAAGAAAATCCGCACGACCTAATTCTTAGTTAATCTTGTGTATAATCTTAGTTCTGTGACCTTTAAAATTTCAGTTAAGATAAATATTTGCATTTTTAGAAATAAATACTCATATTGTTTATTAAAATAATTTAGTTTTAAACTTTTTAAAGAATTATTTAGCTTTATTTAATATTTTATATTGTTATTGTTGATCAAATGATCTACATTTTCGGATTCGTAAAATATTGCCATTTTTAGAGAACGGAAAACAATCTAATCATAATTCATTCTTGACCTTTTAAATAATTAAAGCAGTTAAATACTAGCTACTTTAGAAATAAGTGCATTGTCTATTTCATTAATTTATTCAGTTATTCTAAAACTCCTTTAGATTTTTAATTTATAGTATTGCTTAAGACGATGATTTGATGGTCTCTTGTAAAAATATTTATGGGCTTACATACATAAACTTTAATTTACAAATTCTGTTTTAGGATCAGTACCTGCAGTAGCTGCCAATGTCGCTGAAAACTCTGTGTTATTCTTAGGTAATTTATAAAATAACGTCCTCTGATTTTTAAATTACAAAATATGGTAAAATTTATAAAAGTCAAAAACTTATATGAACGTTATTCTCTTAAACATTTAATAATAAAAAATATCCAGCTTATGGATGGTGTCAGAAATTGGTGGCTAGAGTGGAAGGCAGGGCGAGTACCAAGGAATTGACTTTATTAGGGAATGCTTCGGCAGGATTTTTAGCTGCATTTTTCTCGTCATTTCCTCTCTGTCCAACAGAGCTAATTAAATGCAAATTACAGGCTTTGAGGGAGACTCAGGTACTTGATTGAAACAAAATTTTCCAAAAAAAAATATTAAAAGTAAATTTGATTATTTCCAGAGTCAACTTTTACAAGCCGGAAAGATCACCGAAATCAAGCACATTTCACCATTCCAACTAACAAAACAAATCTTAAAATCTGAAGGAGTTCCAGGCTTATTCCGTGGCTTGAGTTCAACATTTGCGAGGGAAATGCCGGGATATTTCTTTTTCTTCGGTGGATATGAAGGCTGTAGGGAATTATTGAAAAAGTGAGTTACAATTTCTAATTAATTTATTGATAAAACAAACTAATTTAAATGTTTACTAATCTATCTAGGCCTGGACAGACTAAGGATGAAATCGGAGCGTTAAAGACAATGCTTTCCGGAGCAATTGGAGGCTCGTGTTTGTGGATTGCAATCTTTCCGGCTGACGTGATCAAGAGTCGAATCCAGGTCCAGAGCCTCAAGACTTCCATGCGGGCAGTTGGGCTTGAGATTATGCGAAAGGAGGGCGTTCTCGCTCTGTACAATGGACTCACTCCTTCCGTGTTCCGCACAATTCCCGCCTCAGCTGCCCTCTTCCTCGTCTACGAATACTCGAAGAAGTTTATGGAGGAAATGTTTTAGATAAATTCTCTGCCATCAGATTCCTTAGATACTCTGTACGGGTCTCAGTTGTTCGGGTCTGCCATTCAAAGAACGGCACCTGTAAATAAAATCGAATTTAGTACGTAGTTTATTGTTTTCTTATAATTTAATTATTATTAAGTCATTTTATATTATGTACAAGGTTAATTTGGGAACATTAATTTTGATATTTCGATTCATAAATGTAATTTCGAAAAACTTTTAAACAACACATTCGATTTATTTGAAACGTGATTGTAATTTTTACTGAACAAATACCTGTAGTAATATTTTAAAATGCTTATCAGATTCTATTATTTCTTCACTAATTCTTTAAATGAATATGATTGATTAATCATAAATGACGTTATTTATTGGTTACGAGCATATAAAATTGATATTCTCTCCTTTTCATTCAAACAGGCAGACATAATTAATTGTAATGAGGTATTAACTTCTTTGCCAATTCTAATCGAAAACTGGTTTAGAAGACCTCTTCCATAATCAGTTTATTCAATGGAGATTGAAACTCGAAAAGAAAAATAAGAAATTAAGTTTGGATAGAAAATTTTTCAATACAGAATTGTTAACAAATGAAGAAAGAAGTTATTTATAAAAGCGTAACCTGGCAACAAAGACCAAAAATCGAACACGACCATACATGTGCGCTGCCAAATCGACCAGAGTCACATACAATTGTTTTCCCAATTTTGATATAAAAAGTACGGGTTTTCATTAATTTATGCTTCAATAAAAAGTGAAACTTTTCTAAATGAAACATAATAATCATCTTCGAGAGGAGTCCGTAAAAATCTTTTATAATTGTCACCAATGACATGTATAATAATTATTTATTTCGTAATTAAAAGTTATAAATAGTCATTTTTCACTTTTTTACCGAAAACGTTTTGATTGCGCAAATTTATTGGTTTGTAAACAACTTTGACAGTTGCTTCTATATTCTGGGNCGAGAGGAGTCCGTAAAAATCTTTTATAATTGTCACCAATGACATGTATAATA
>JXOV01016236.1:0-10380 GCA_001014945.1 Clogmia albipunctata
TATTACTATACAAAATTGTATAAACTTATTTACTAATAATAAATAATAGATATCGCGAAGCTAAAGGTATGTAAACCAACAATTCCAATCGATACAAGAATCTGAAATTGGAAACAATAAAACAACACCAAATGTTAAATCTTACCTTTTCTTCTTTGACAATAAAGATTTTAATTTAAGAACTATTACTCATGAGGATTTTCCAAATCTGGCCGGAGTTTTTGGTTAAAAACATGTTTATTATTTCCGCAAAATGCCAATATTCAGATTATTTCCCAGAATTGTTCTGCTAATTTGAATTTACTTGCTTATCTACCTGTCAATGGCACTATTTTCCGCACCAATTTTTATTGTTGTCCAATAATGTGAACGTGTTCTTTGGCCTCTGCTCACAAATTTTGTTGTTCTTACAATGCCCAGGTGACACTGGCTGATATACGAATGATAAAAATTTTTATTTATGAACGACTACAACTCATCGGAATGAAAATCGTAAGTTCAAAACTATTAACATTGCAAATTAATATTTTCAAATCGAATTTCCAATTATTAAAATTGTGGAATATCAAATCTATATAGTATAACTCCTATTTTACACATACGATTATCTAAGTAGAAGAAATTAATATTTTATCGAATTTCACTCAAATAAGGAATAACTTTTTTCAATAACGCTAATCAAGTTTAAAATAATCTGATAAAAATTTAGAAAAAATAAAAAGTAAGGAGTTTTAATATATTTTTGACATGGACTGATGCCAGATAAGTTCATGACCTCCTCTTTCCTTGTTCATTACTATTATATTTATATCAAAAAGTATAGTCGTAAAACTCATTTTTTTTCATTCATTCATTTATTTATTGTCTTTAACCAAAATGATAACAATAATTATATTTATGTATTCAAATCAAATCAAAAAGTAAAACTAAATAAATAAAATAAACTGCCCGAAGAATTCAGTTGTTACAGGTATGATGATTATCATCCCCTAATCATGGGTCCGAGGAGACCCTGGCAGAAAAAGCCCATATTAAAATCAATGTGCTGATCAGAGAATAGTGATATAAATTGGAGACGACCTGTACGAGGTTGAGACAGGAGAGGATTAAGTGGGTAATTGTAGTAATTCGAGTTTAAAGGCTGTAAAGAAGCGAGAAACTCGACGGAAAGAACCTCCGTATTATGCCTTTCCAAGAAAAGGTCTGTGCTCTCACGTTATGTATTCTCAATTGAAACAGTAGTCTGGTTCACGATAACTCTCTTTCTAAGACAATAATGCATAATAGTTATTTGTGCTATAAGGGTGTAAAGTCAACTGTCTTTTAACGAATGAAACGAGTGTGAAACATTCGATCCGAAGGCAAATGTTTCATCGTTATACCCGAGCAGGACATAACGGTTTTTGCACTCCACTCATGACAACTGAAATTTTTACAATATCACATAAAATTTCATTATTTACAATGAAAATTGAAACATTGACATGTTTCACAAATGTTTCAAGTGAAATCATAAATTGTAAAGTTACCGTCAACGGTTGGAATTCAAACTAATATAGTTTGTTTCCTCTTAACTCCTTGGTCATAAGGCAAATGCTTATTTTATTGTTGCATAAAACATTTGTTTGCTTTAATTTATGTAATATAAATTTTAATTTAAAGCAATATAAGGCTATTACTATAATTTACTTACTTTACAGTTAAGCAGATTTGTCTCTGATATCTACGTAATGTGCCAAAATTCGAACAGAAATAGCCAAATTATATGCAGATAACTGTTGAAACGGTAAATATTAAAATTTTAAATCTGAAAACGTTAATTAATTTGAAATATAAGCACGGTCCTATGACATAGCCGAGACCAATATTTTGTGTAGTTTAAGGGCAACAATGGCGATCAAATATTGACTTTGAGACAAATTCGTTGGATAGTTTATGACAATTTTTTTTTACTAGTGAAATAGAAATTCAAAATTTTCACTGAGTGCCATAAAGTGAAACATTACGAAACTCAAATGGATATCGAAAAGCGTATGTTTCGATACGGGAATGCAAAAAACTATTTACGAGATTTTTATTTTTCGAATTTGGATCATTCAGCAATAAAAGTTACTATTACTCTAGGCCGAGTAGTGTCACTCAGACATATAAAGGTAGTCACTCGCCACTTGTTGACAACACTGTATTTACAGCAGGTTTGTTTAATAAATGTGTGAATCACTTTGTTACTGTGTTGTTCTCTATTTCTTTTAAGTAGATTTCATACTTGGAACAAGAGCCTAATCGATGGACAGTAATTCTTCGTTGAACAATTACTCGAAATAATTAAGAGGTTGTTAAAATCTAATTTGCAAACGAACACGTCGGAATCGATTGAAATTTTTGCAAATGGCATTGTTGTTCTTAAAAGGTGCGCCAATGCTCCTCTGACTGATTGACCTGCTAATATTATTTAATACTATTTATCTTAAGTACTTGTTAACAGTAAATATTATGTTGTTGTCTTACTAATTGAATTAAATGTAATTAATTATTCCATTGAGTGGGTGTAATGGAAAATTTTAAAATTCATTTGATGTTTATATTTGCATACTTATTGTGGAATTGGACTAAACATCTGATCTTATTAGACATTCTGGTCAGATAATTTGACCATTTTCCGAGAACTGATGATTTCCCTTTCAATATTTAAAAAATGTCCTCAGTTACCCCCCATGGTCATTATTTGCAAAAAACGAGTACAATTCAGTTCACGAGTCTACACCAATCGTCATCGTCACAGAGCCAAAACAAAGTATTAATATGTTGAAAAAGCTTAACCGGTTCAAGCAAATAAAATAGTACCTGTTCCAAAATGACATTTATAACACTTGTCTCAAGCAATCGTCCTCGCGACGCCTCAAATTAATAATTATATAAATGTAATAAAAAATAATGATTATTTATTACTTTTATATTAGAAATCATTTATTACGTTATCGATAAGCAAATTCTAGTTATGAAAGACGTCACTAGCGAGATAAAAAATTAGTCACAATCACAAACCGTTTGTTGTATTTCAAATACAAATTCATAACATAAAGAAGTTACAGTAATATGACGTTGAAGGGAAATGAAAACACATCACACTAATCGGACATCAATATATCCGACTTTTTTATAATGACTTCATATGGAAGCCAAACCATCTGTAGTTCGTAGTCACTATAATAGTTATTTATACAACAAGGTCGATAAGATAAGTCAGTATTAAATACAAGGGTAGTTTTAAGCCATGATCGTAGCGTGTTTATCGGCCGTGTTTTATACAAAATTTTATGCATTTTTAAAATAAATTTACACAAAAAAAATAATTGTTTTATTAAAAAGTTGGTCTCCTACGCAAGGCGTAGTTAAAAAATTTCAATTGGTGGTGTTTCAAATAATAGTTATTTATACAGCAAGGTCGATAAGATAAGTCATTATTAACTACAAGGGTTGTTTAATAATGCTTATCGACCATGTTTTATACAAAATTTTATGCATTTTTAAGTAAATTAACATTAAAATCTTAAAAATTCTTCGAATTCTGTAAAAATACATGGTGCGGCCTCTATGATAAACTACAAGTAAACTTAGTTTATGAGTTCTCCGATAGGTGGCTTATTTTTACAAAACACAGTTAAACCACGCCCTTCAAACCTGAAGACCATATAAATTTAATGGATTTCTTTTACGGAGGTCACACTTTAATAATAAAGAAAAAGCACAAGTGCTTTATAGAATTCTTTAAAGCACGAGTGCTATAATAACGACTTTGACAGAGCAAAATTGATTGTCATAATATTATTATTCATCACCAAAAATGCATAAACGGATTTATAGTATTAATTTAATTTATTTGTATACAATCAAAGCCATTTTATTATAAGTAAAAAAGAAGGTCAAGTTATTAATAATTTGCATAAAATCAAACAATTGGATATGAAATTCAAAATGTATTTGGAAATAAAAAGTAAATTCAGTTATAGTTGACAACTGTTTAAATTTAAAACAAAATCCTGTATTATTTGTACATGTTTAACACGAAAAAACATAACAATTTAAAATTAAGCCTACTTTTTTTTATTTTATTTAGTGGGAAATTTCCATTCTATCAGAACATGAATATTTGTCTTTTATTTTTTACTGTATTGTTGTGCGAACATCATTTAATCAGATTGGCGTGTGATTGAGGAATTTTACACACGGAATTGTAAACAATATATCTATTAAATAAATTGTTTTTAACAAAAGCAAAAACATATTTTACTATATATCCCCGTGATAACTTTTTACTTCAACCTTCTTAGTAACTAAATTAGAATATTGTCGGCAAATTAGTTATTATCAAAATTTATTGCAGTGAAATTCCAGTTTAATTAATGTTTTTTATGTTTTCACGAAAATTCACACGTGCAAAATAGTGTATTGGTGTAATAATAGCTCGCCGACATGACTAGATAATAAATATGTCAAATATTCAATAAAGTGTTTGTAATAGATTGGGTTAAAAAACCAAAATTTCAATTATCATTTTATTAATAAGATAACGGAAAAGTGTAAAAAAACAATGGGAAACATTGTTTTTTCTTTTAATCAAGTAGGCAACAGTGAGTCGATAAAAGGTAAGAATCAATATGAAACCGTGGGGGTGGGCTTGTTACTGTCCGCTCCTCAATTGGAATCCTCGAAAATCGGCAGAAATCTTTGCCCACTTAATCCTCGCTGTCAACTGGCTCAATTGGAGCCTCTTTGCAAAATGAATTGCCGGATTTCAATTGGATAATAAGTGCACGGAGTTAAGTTTTGAAAAGTATTAATTTAATAACCATTAGAGAGACGACAACACGACTCAACGGGCTTTGTATTGGCTATATTTTGCACTTGGTATGAGGGGTTTCATTCTACCTTGTTTCATTGGCGGTTTCGGTTGTGTCCCGCTCTCAAAAAAATCGCAGTGATCGCGCGCGAGTGGTTCAAGTTTAGTGCTCCAAGAGATCAAGCAAAGATCGTCGACGATCTGAAAAAACAGAGGTTTTTACTTTTTAATTATAATCAGATTGTTTAACATTTACCCATTTTGGCGAGATTTGTGCAATTTATAATTATGGTGAAAATGAGCAAGTGCAAATCGGTTTTGTATTAGTAACAGACCAGGTGCGCCTTTATCGCTCTGAATGTGGTTTTGTTATGGAATTTGTATGTTATTAAAATTGGTTTTAATAAGAGACTTTGGTTTGTTTTCGAGTAGTTATGTTTTAAGAGGACTTTTGTGGACTTGATCACAATCAAAAGTGGTGTCAGTGGCCTTAAGTTGGTGTTTGTTGTAGAGAATATCGGAAATCCGTTCAAGTGGTGTCCACATTCCTCAAATTCCGATCAATTCCATTAAGATCCTGGAATTGGACCATCGTTCAAATTGTTTCTCGTAAACACATGACTCGGTTTAATGGTCATTGGCGAATAAATGTTTCATCGCTCTTGCCAAATGGGGGGCCAAAGTTTGCGATGCCCGCCGAAAGATATATCCCCAGTTCCATCAAAGCACACACGAGTATTGGAATTCCGAAAGTCGCAGCATTATTGCAACGCTTAAAAAACGTGCTTTTGCACTTTTCAGCTTTATGTAATTGACACTCTAAAGGCGGCGCTAAATGGCACCGAAAAGGCTAATGTATGCATGGCCGCAAATTTCTGCCGACGACCACCACCGCCAGATATCGATTGGGACAGACGAAGGTGTTTTTAATTGTTCCAAGAAGTGTCAAGGGCACTTTCTAAACCGAATAATGGTTTTTATTGAATATGATCTAAAAATAGCCCAAAATAGCCCAACTGAATTTAATCGTAAAATAGACTTAATTGTCATTTCCGATGGTCATTTTTGTCCATAGTTGTCCATGGAACTCTTTATCGTCTCCAGCTCTAATCACTGATAGTCTGATTTAGTGACAGTTCAATTCACAAACTCCTTAGAGAACTTTTATCTCTTCAGATCTTTCCCTGGAATCTATTAAATAAATCAATACCAGTCGTGGAAATTCCCCTAGTTATAATTATAAAGTCTTCCGCATCTTTCAGTATTACACCACTCTTCTTTCAGACCAAATTTCAAGTGCAATGTCAATAGTGTAATGCATCACGGATTATAAAAATAGACGCCTCTTTTTGTCACTATTCACAGGGTGTCATAAAATTAATCACTTTTTGTTTGCAATTTCGGCCATTGGAGCGGAACTTGAAGTGAATTTATAATGGATCAGCCTCCATTTCTGGTCACAATGTCCAATGTCATAATGACCACCTTTTAAATCGGATCCGAATTAAACTGAAATTTTGATTCTCCCCTTGAAGGTCGTCTTTTAATTACAACTAGTTAATTATAGACTGCATCACAAATAGAGAATGCCCATTTGAACGGGTCTAAAAACCGCTTTAAACATGATCTAAAATTTGATTTTGCTGCGTAAAAACATTCTTAAAAGTTTCCAAATAATTTTTGGAATTGAGTTTTCTCAGTCCAGTTTGTAAATAAAATACTTCTTGTTTAAAGGTTCTTATCTGAAGTGACTCTTTAATTATTAGACATGTGTGTTTAAACGTGATAGTTGAAAAGCTTTTAATCTTCGACCCTTATATTGTTTATTGAAAAAATTCCAAACTCAAAAAGGTGTACTTTTATTACCAAGTTGCGTAAAGTGCGCGATTGTCAAACTGCGTTTGGTAGAAGGGTCGTGGCGGGCTTATCCACCTCGGTTGAGAAACACTTTGTCGCTAGTCAGGCGATTACATTTCCATGTGAACAAACTGCAGGTACTTCTCTGTTTATTTTGTCCGGGCTTTGTTGCACAATGCCCATTTGACGCCATTCAATTTACACAGGCAACTGGTCAAGATCAATTCGATTTGGAGCGTCAAGTTCAAATGCTACTCCACAAAATATAATAGATGATCCACATTGATTCCGTGGCGGATTATCTCAAATTGAATGGCCACTACGTTACGTTCATGTTTATCAATTTGGAAAACAATGCCCGGATGAACAAAGATTAGTTGTAAACGTAACGTTCATCCAATGATTTATGAACTACAATATTAGAACAGATCCTTCAATTACGAGTATCAGTAATAGAAGAAACAAGTATTTTTGTTTATTAAAACGTGTATAAAACGTATTATATCCATTAGGAAAAATAAATTTAATGATATAAAAAAGTTCAATATTTTAAAACCTTATTTAGGTGAAAGATTCAAATGAAATGTATCATTTAAGCAACGTAATATTTAAAACCAATTTTAATTTAATTTGTACAGTTTAGACCAATGTGGTGAGAAATTCCATTCTTATTTATTAACACTTTTTTTAGATGAAAAAATTAAAATATTCCATGACCTCTTATTGTTAACAAAAATACATCAAAATATTTAGATAAATAATCCACAATACAGGAAAATTTATTAGTAGATGTAAATAAATGTCACTGATTTAAACAAGTAATAGTTATTTAAACAATGTGTAGGAAAAATGGGCCACCAGTAGAATTCTAAAAGATACGAGTGTTAAATTGTTTTTTTTCTCAACTAGTCATTTACAAAATCTTATACAAGTCGCACATTTATTAGTTATTTTTTCCGAAATATAAAGTAAAGAATAGGAAGACAATCCAGTACTAATTAATGGATTAAACACATACAATTAAGGATATGTTCTGTAAAGCAATAGAATTTTTTGTCTTAATTTTTCGATAAATCACTACAACGTTGCACTGTATCACTGATATAACCGTGATAGGATCGATGTTTTAAATCACAATTAGACATCTCAATCAACATTTAAGAAAAACTTTCCTTTTCGTAATTTAATAGGAAACACCCCAATTTCATAAATAAATCTAATATATAATATTTTCCATCCGGACTAAAATCTAAAATTATAATAATTAGTAATTAAATATTAGTTCTAAGTACTAATTTAGTGCTTTTACACGATTTGTGATTAACTGCGGGTGTTTAATAATGTATAATTGAATAGAATTGAATAATAGATTACTTTTTAGAGACAGCAAAACATTTTTCAATAGAACTGTATAAAGATTATGTTTTTTTCTTCAAAAATTAATAACTTTATGCCCGAGTAACATTGCCCGACACATGGATTATAATAGTTATTTATACAACAAGGTCGATAAGATAGGGTATTCTCGGGCCTTCTTTAAGGCACTCGCTACGCTCGAGACTTAAACTAACCCTTGTGTTTAATAATGCTTATCGACCGTGTTTTAAACAAAATTTTATGCATTTTTAAAATAAATTTACACAAAAATAAAACAAATAATTATTTAATTGAAAAGTCCATTAAGCGGCTCTGAACTAAAAATTTGAAATATTTTGCATCCCTCTCTTACTTTTCCAATAAAATTTTTAAAAAATCGTTAATATTGGCCAATTACAGGTTAACCACGCCCTTCAAAACTGACGAACATATAAATTTAATAGATTTCTTTCACGAAGATCACACTTTAATAATAATAAGCACACGTGCATTAAAGATTTCATACTTTTGCAATAATAACGACTTCGACAAAGCAAAATTGAGTGTCATAATATCAATTTTACGCTACAAAAATGCATAAAACTTTTTATTGATTAACGGCTAGAAATTGTCTCGTCCTATTCGCGTTTTNCACGAAGATCACACTTTAATAATAATAAGCACACGTGCATTAAAGATTTCATACTTTTGCAATAATAACGACTTCGACAAAGCAAAATTGAGTGTCATAATATCAATTTTACGCTACAAAAATGCATAAAACTTTTTATTGATTAACGGCTAGAAATTGTCTCGTCCTATTCGCGTTTTACGAAAAAGCAACCCATTTTTTAAAAAGTTAACGTGGTTAGGAGTTTGACAGCCTTTCAGATCGAGTTTTGGCTACCAGCCTAGGTTATGACCACTTATGTTTCGGGTTCATCGTCCTCAATCAAACCGAAAATAAATTAATTCTAAATTAATTTGGATTTTTAAAATTAATTAACTGTTTTATATCTTTAGGGCTTTTATAGGTTGGTCAGTGTCACCATTCTTTAAATAGTATACCTAGTACCTACATAATACATTTTTTTTCAGTCATTACCTTAAAATTTTACTTCTGTTTTAGGAATAACTTCCTAATAATTTTCCACACGATATTTAATGTGATGTCAGTTCTAATGTGTTTATGTGTATTTCCTGGACTGTACTTTAATTGATTTCATTATTCGCCTTGCTAAAAGCCAAAACTAATTTTTCTTATCAACATCACTTCTGTTCACCTACATAAGTGATAATTGCAAATTGTATTCCTGACCTTAAAATTCCGACAATCTCAAAAATATTCATTTGTTGAAAATACAAAGAGGGTGATAATTAAAATTGCCAAAGAATTTGAAATCTTAAGATCTCATCTCAGATATTTAAATTAGGCTTTAGAATACTCCATATTTGGATCTGTTTTCAATTTGGAAGCAAATTTATCGGTTCTAGATCAGGTTTTCTCGATAAGCCAATCAATCAACCCATGGAATAGATCCTGTTGCGTGAGTTGAGCTTAATTTATCTGACAATTCAATTTAATTCAACAATTAGGAGTGGTAAATAGAATTACACTTCATTACTAATATAACACACCCCCTAATTTAAATTGTCCACATAATTATTACAACAAAGACGCCAACAAACAGTGCAAGATCACGGAACCAGATTCAGGTTTTCCATACGCAGCTCAAGAACAAAAAACCCCTCCACCTTGAATGATCAGAGAACCGTTTGTGATACAGCAAAGATCCAGAAACTAATTAATTTTATTTTCTGTTTATTTAAATTTAGTTTTTTTCTGCAATGAGATCACTTCTTTCTAATAGCAGCAGGAACTGTCAATTTCTCATTAAACTTCTAGTATTAAATAATAAAAATTAAATAGCTTTTATGTATTAATTCACATCCGGATAAATTCAAAAAAATATTTTTTTTTTTGAACGTGCAAAAATGCCATTCAATATTTTGTTTCATTTTATGTTCAATTAAGTTCAAACTAGTTTCTATTCTGTTGAACAGCTTGTTACTCGGAAATGTGCACGTTTTTGTTTTTAAATTGTTTATTATCTAGATAAAAAACAAAATTTGCACAAAAGCTTATCTAAAATTTAATCTTCCATAATGACACGTCTGAATAGGAATTCAATTGGATTTTGTGTTTTTCTCCTGATAATAGAGATGACATAATTTAGATAAAAAGAACAAATTAGAAAATTATTCTTGCAATATAACACTATTGGTCTTTAGGGTGTTATAATACATTTATACAATTTTGTATAGTA
>JXOV01016238.1:0-10378 GCA_001014945.1 Clogmia albipunctata
TTATTATTTCATCTAATGTTATAATGAAGACTGTCACTAATCAAATTAATTAATTATTGATTAATTATTCATTTGTGTTCCCTGTTTAAAAAAACCAAATCATTACAGAAATTTTAATTTCAATTTTTGACTTTGTCTGAAAGTTAATAACTTTTAAAAATTAACTCCTTTAATCGTGTTTTAAGCATTGCTTTGTGAGTTTGTATTTTGAACTTTAAAAGTTTATATTTTTAATAATAATCTTCATATAATTTTTGACTTCATTCATTTATGTGCAATTTCTTAAAAATTTTACCTATCAAATAAAATTCGAGTGAAAACTAATGTTTCGTATACAACTTAAAAATCAAAGCCTTGAAACCTCAATTCCAAAGTCGTAAAACTTTTTAAAGTAACTGAATTTGATATTACTTTTATTTTAAAAAGGCAAATAAAATTGAATTTCTCATAGCTACCAAAAATTACAAAACCCAGAATCAACTTAAATTGGTCTGTTGTTCTTGTCATTACAGTCCAAAAACCTTTTACCACAGGACTCCACTTTACCTTAAATGTCTCTTCTCAAAAGCAAGATAGTTGTTTAACTTTTCACAATATTTTGTGACTGAAACACAAACAAATATAAAGAACAATGTTCGGTCCATTAAAAATATGAGTGCAGGTAAATAAATTCAGAAAAGCATGCATGTGGTAATCCGCTTAACCTCAGGCAATCCTTTCCCATATTAAGAAAAATGTTAAACTTTTGAACATGGTAAAGGTAAAGTAAGGTTTATTTAGCAAACAAGGGACATGTAAAGGTTTTAGTAAATGTTCTAAATACTAGTTATTTTTTTTATTAATAAATAAGAAAAAATAAAATAAAAATAATATCAAGTTCAAATAACTTTGTGTTTTGAGTTAAATGGACGAAAGGAACTGAATCATTTTTCAAAATTTTAATTACAAACTTTATTTTGAAATATTCGTTCGATAAATACAGTCGACTAGCGTTAGTGCGTACCTTCACCTGATCCTTAAAATACTTCGAATTATTAAGTGGTTCCATTGCTGCTGTTCAGACTGCTTAGTAACTTTTTTTAAAGAAAAACGGCGGCTGAAATGCTAAAAAATTTTATTATTCTAATTGTCAAGTGTAAGATACCGAGTTCGAATTACCGCGTTTTGATAAATAGCAGAATTTAAATCGTTCGAATTAACGAGGGCTCAAAATTATTTGAATATAGAAATATCAAGAGATTTTGTTGAAACCCTGGGAGAGGTTCGAATTATTAAGAAGTTTATTGCATATATTTTTCGATTTTAAAGTTAAGATTTATTTTTATTAAAAGACCAATATATGAAATTTTATAGAAAATATTTAAAATTTATAACTCATTTTTTTACTTGATAATTTGTGCATTCTAATAAAATCTTTTTAATTTGAACTATATATTTATACATATATTGTTTAATATTAATAAGAAAACATTATACAGTGGACGCCGCTTATAAGGGCCACTCTTTGACCGGAATAATTTAGCAATATTAAGCGATTGGTCAATAAAAGCTAGAATTTGATCTGTAGGTAAAGAATTTTAAATATGTACATAAAGTATGTACATATGTATACACATTCATATGTGCATGGAAGAGTGTATTTATTAAATAATAATTGTTCAATATATGTTTATCTTGTAAAATTTAAATTATTTCAATCATCAATGACGTGCACATGTATCGTCTTATCAACCGAACAAATTTGAACGATAATTCTCACTCGGTAATAACGAACGAAAAGAAATGTATATAAGAATACGGAATGAATTTAACAATATATTTAACATTTAAATATGATTCTGTATGTAGTGATGTAAACATTGATGACCAAAAAATTTACAACAGAGAGACGTGTAAACTATTGCGGTGTCATCAAATCGGCAAACACAAACATGCACATTTTTTTCGATTTTTCCTTTTGTCTTCACTCAGTCGATTAAATAAGCATAGGGTCAAGATTGATGTGAATAAAATTAAGCAAACGACTAAGTTGTCGTCACTTGAACTTGTTCTTGCAACTCTTTGTAGAGGTGATCTTGGCCACAGAACGACCCTATAATGCGATGGGTTTGGCTCCATTAAGCGATGAACTTTTTTAATGTATATATGGCCGATCCGTGCCTAGTAATTTTGGCCCAATAAAGCGATTGTCCCTATTACCCGGGGTCCTAATAAGCGACGTCCACTGTATTAAGTATTAAAATTGTTTAATATAGAATAACAAAAGAAACGTGTTATTAAATAAGATATGATATCATCGTTATTATTCCGAGATAAATATTAAATTTAAACACAAACATTATACTCATGGATATGGAATAAACAATAAACTGTGAGCATTCACTTTCAATAACCATCGGAATTAATTCCAGAAAATTAGTACAGGATAAACGAGGAGAACAACAAACAAGAGTTCTATTCAATGCAATATCCTCGTGTAATTTTGTTTGTTTCTTTTTCTCGTTTGAAACGCTTGCTCTGATTACGAGAAGGGAAACGCGCTTTAATGGAAAGGTACTGGCATTATAATCATATTCCACTTATTTCAATGACGACCTCCTGATTTCGTAATGCCAATTTTATTTATTTACCATGTTTCAAAGCTGAAGCAGAAATCATAAGCATAATGTGTATGGAAAAAATTGCGAAAATAAAAGGGGAAATTGCAAATGCTGATNGAAGGGAAACGCGCTTTAATGGAAAGGTACTGGCATTATAATCATATTCCACTTATTTCAATGACGACCTCCTGATTTCGTAATGCCAATTTTATTTATTTACCATGTTTCAAAGCTGAAGCAGAAATCATAAGCATAATTTGTATGGAAAAATTGTGAAAATAAAAGGGGAAATTGCAAATGCTGATTAAATATTTATCAAAATAACGTTTTTATTAAATTTTCCTGTTGACTTTTTGAATCGTGTGCCAAAGGATATTCCACGGAAATAAAATTAAAATATTTCCATAAGTTGAATTTCTTATTTAAATTCTATGAAATTCTCCGATACTTTTTGTCGGTTTGTAAAAAAAGATAAATCTCTTTAAATAAGTGCAGGAAGCGTAACTGATAATTGACAGTTTATGATCCACTTTCGCTTCCTTATTCTCCCTTTTGCGGCTAATAATAGCTATTTCGGGATAATTCAACCGCGAATCATTTGTATAGTGGGTTAAAAGGATGTTGTTGGGGCCAAATTTATCATCAATTTGTACACAGTTAAATCGCACAGATTATTGCCAAACTCAACAAAAAAATTAAATTTCTACAGTAAAGCTTTTGTGTTTACGCGCAATTTTTTTTCAAAATTTTATTTGGTTTTAGATAGTTAATTAAATGCATGTGAAGTTAATAAGNAGTGGGTTAAAGGGATGATGTTGAGACCAAATTTATCATCAATTTGTACCCAGTTAAATCATACAGATTATTCCCAAACTCAACCAAAAATTCAAATTTCTACAGTTAAGCTTTAGGGTTTACGCGCAATTTTTTTTAAATTTTATTTTGTTCCAAATATTTAATTAAACTTTGAACTAAATAAGTTAAATCAACAAAGCTCTGTTAATTGTTTTTTCTGTCAATTGTTAATTCTAATTTTTTTTCTGTTTTGTTTTCTGTTTCTGTTTTGTTTTCTATCGTGTTTTTCTTCTAATTCATTTTGTTCTTTAATTAATTATATTTGGTTTTTTTTTCAAACTTAGTTACTGTATTATAATACAATCAACATCTTATAGGCAAATGTGGTCTTAATTCATGTTTTTCTATTAAACCATTAATTCCCAGACATAACGCTCGATATCTATGAGTAATAAATTATAATAGTTTAAAGAACCTTTTAAAATATTTGAATGAAATATGTTCAAATAATTATCTGTTAGTTATATACACTTTGATTTTTCAATATATCTTGAAAATGATGAATTCGTAGAAAAAGCGAAAATTATTTATTTACAGACTTCCATGCATAGTTAATTTTGAGAGAAAACATTTTAAATTAAAACTAATTCAAATATGTTGGGTGTAAATTGTTTTAGTGAAAACGTCTGGTTGGGAAAATTTTATGTAGAATCTACAATTATTGCATTTTTATAATTTTATCTTCGGACTCGTACTATTGTAAATTATCTTGATGTGTGGTAATTTTTCATTGCGGGGTTCGTTACTTAATAATATTATTATTAACAAAGAGATATATACTATAATAGTTTAAATGTGTGAATGGGATGATGGATTTATCCGAAAACTTCACACACGTTAAAATTATAATCGCATCCTTTATCTCACCACTTATGTATTTCTTTCATTTATCTATTTATGAGCGTAGTTAGATAATATTTAAAGAATTCATCAAATTGTGGTTGCACTGTAATAGGAGTATACCAGTATCTCTCATTGAAAGTTTAAAAATAGGAAAGATAAATGTCACTTCTTTTCTCATGCAACCCTGTGTAACAGTTGTAATATAATGGAATTTTAAAACTACATCAAGAAATTTGTCAGAAATAAAAGAAGAGATTCTGGAGGCTCAACAACAACATTGTGCAACAAGCAGTTAGAACAGTCCAACCAAATGGACCATATATATTCTGCATAAAAATTTATGTTTTACCTAAAATAGAAAATTATATTTTATCGATAATTTTGTAAACGGCCCTTAAATGATTTCAATTTTGTTCCACAAATACCTTTCGTTCATTCTATTTTCATAAATCAAATGAAACCACCAAATATGAAATCAAATTCGTGATCAAAAGCTATTTTTAAAATTTATTTTTATATGTTTTTCTTTCAATACTAATGTTTGTAGTTATTAACAGTTTTATTGATTTTTTTTTTGATAAATTTAGGAAAAATGAATCAAATCAATATTGTTCAAACTTGGCTTAAAGTTCATTGCAGTACTTATTTTGCAAAATGATTTATGCAATATTTTATCTAATAGATTGTTGAAGATTTTATAATAATATATATAAACTTTCCTGGTATTACCAATTTAATAAAACAATTTTTATCATCTCATAATCACACGCACGTGTTTTTAAATTAATGCGAGTTATTAGTTATTAAATCTTGTGGTTTTGAAGTGTGGGTAAATGACTCAAAGGCTTCAATGCACTGTTCAAGGGTTTATTGGATGGGGAATTAAATAATAATAAATTGAGAAACGGAGCTTAATCTTTGCCTGTTCCTTCGTTATTGTTTTCATTAGATTAATTGAAATTAATGCTCCATGGCACAATAAAGATCAACTCAGGGAGAGAAAATGACCAAGAAAAAAATCATTTATTTAAATAATTTATAATTTCTTTCAAACCATGATAAGGATATTTTCTTTTCCATATCAGCAGAATATTTTGCAGTTTATTTCCAAATTTTAAGCACATTAGTGATTTTACCTAATCATAATTATTAAATGCCCTATATTCCTTTAGCTATCTTTTACAATTGACAATTGAATATCGTTTCTATAAATCATTTTCTGCTATGATGTGATTATAAATATGAACTGATATTTCTATATAGAGGCTACGTATTGACAGGTTTTAGCCACCGAAACAGAACACAGAAACTACGAATAAGCATAGTCTTGCACACCTTTCATTAAATAATAAATTAGTAAATAGTAAATATTATCGAAAGATTCGGTTTATTTCTTTGATTCTGTGCATATCCAAGTTTTGAAAATCTATTAGAGTCGAGCAATAGAATTTTCGATAATAATCGTTAGCTAGTTGAGGTCGGCGATATTATTTTTTTAAAAAATTTTTTACAAAAATATTAATCACAGAATGTTGTTCGGAAAAAGAGTAATGAAATGCACGGCTCAAACCTGCTATGACTTTGAGCGAACCAATTCTGTAACAACACTGTTATTGGAGATGGTTTGTTACAATATATTTACAGAAAAGACATTCCACCCGCGTAGGTCACCTTTTCAGTCGCCGACTTTTTTTATCACATCGATCGAGAAATCTTAATTGGTTCCTATAAAAAGATTTAATCAATAAAGTCAAAAGTACTGTATATGTGTTCGTAGAAATTAAACGTACTCGGACATTTTGATGTTAACTTATTTACGACTATGAGAAGACTGAAGATAACAAATCATTTAATAAGCGTAATTTCGCTCGATGAAGAAATCAAAATGTATAATTGGCACATTTCCGTTAGAAGTCGACAAAAACAAAACGAGAGCCAAATGCAGACATATAATGAAAGCCGCGAATACTGTCATTGGAGATGCTTCGTCACAATAGAGAGCCTATTAATTGTTTGGAAACCGAAACTGAATAGACATACTATTTTCATAACTTTCGTATCCATTTACTTGAATGTCAGCCAAATACCAGTAGAAAGAACCAGTTTTTCTTTTCGATAAGGTGCACTCCAACTAAGCTCTGAAAACCTGTCTGAGTCCAAAAATTATAATTGACAATCATAGTGGTTCGACAGTTGAGGTCGCACATATTACTCATATTTCTTGATAATTTATTTACACAAACATTTATTGATATTTTTCTTTCGGAAATGAGATAAGAATTTTCAAAATACTAAACAATTATACTGTTTGTCAAACCTGCCGCTGATAAATATTTAGTGAGTTATTGGTTTATTTATTGCAAGAGAGGAAAATCGTGAACGTTTATTTAATTTAATTCTGAACTTCGTTGTTCATTAAAGGGTCAATTACACCCAGGTAATAAAATAAGAAGTTTATGGCAAAGGTCGGAAATTTCCTAGCAAATTAATATGATTACATATTATCTATTAAATAACAGACGTAATACATTTCAGATAAGAAAAAATCGTGTCAGATAGTGCAAACTAATTGTTTAGTAACAATACAACGTCCTGATGCATTCGAGAAAGATTCTGCCTGATTGGCATTAAGAGCTTATCTCGTTAGGAATAAGAGCCAGTTCCGAGAATCTGCTAATGGCATTCTAGGAGCTCACCTGACAACACCAGATAAACGCAATCACTGAAATTGCAATTTAAAGATTATTACACTGGCTGTACAGAATTGAAATTTGCAATCCAAATACAAAGCTGATATCAAAATACGTTTGCAAACCGACAGATCGGTATTTGTTAATCTCAGAATAATTTCCAGAAGACAATTATTCAGTCTTAAACTTTTAAGATGGAACGTATTTCAAAACTTTATGATTGATTAATTTTAAATAATTTTAACTTACCAGGTGCTTATAATTGTTATTAATCATTTATTTAAAAAATTTAAACATTTATTATTTAGGTTAGCATGTTATTTAATAGCTATAATATTTCAAATATCTCTTGATATTGGGAACGTAAAATGAAATACTTCTCTGTGATAAATCTCCAATTTGAAATATTTTTTTGGGATTTACAGGAATTGTTTTAATTGTTACAATAATACTAATAACAACAACAATAAAAATAATAACAATAACAATAGCAATATAGTTCCAGTGGTTTCACTTTTATGATAAATGAGTTATGTTTTCCGTATTTAAATATTATATTTGTAATGGACAGCATTTAACGAACATGTCACTATTCATGAATAATAATGAATATTAGAAAAATGGCACTTTTCCTTGTTCGAGAAAAAAACAAAAATGACATTACACAAACAAGCTCTCCATTCATATAAAATATATGAATAAGATAATTTTTCAGTTGTTCAAAAACGTGCCATTAGGTGAATGGTTACAACCATACGCCCCTCCACATAATTTGCCCTTGCTCTCCCTTACTATCACAATTGCTGGCCCCTATATAACGCCTAACTGTTACTTTATTAGCTGTCCTTTTGTCCCCATATTATCATCCGTAATGCAAAATGACCACAGTTTTCGATAGACATTATTACTTTATTTGATCTCAGAAATTTTTTATACTATTTTATCATAATTCGAAATATGAGTTTTTAGACTTCCAAAGATTGTTACTGGCTGCCTACTATTACAAAATTTAGATCAAATTGATTAGTAGATTGACACTCCTACATATTAACGAAGATTTCATCGAAAACACCTGTCGTAACAAAATGAAATAGAGTGTATAGTTAAAAATTAGTTTTAAGTGTTTAATGATGAGATAAAAGTGTTTATCAGGCCTGCCATTCGGCACCTACTAGGGCAGTATAGGCCTAGCCCCTTTTTAGGATTGGTTCAAATGTTAGTAATTTGGACAGTTAGTTTGAATTAAACAGAGAATGATGATTTCTCCATTAAAATCAATAATAAAATAACTACCTACAGGAATAAAAAACATAATGTATATATAGTACGTTACGACTAGTTACGTAACGTTTAAGTAAAAATAAATTTTGTTAGACAAAATGAGTTCGCGTGTAATAATTTTGTAATTTTGAATATAATATATTCAAATATTATACATAACTATTGTTTTACATAACATTTTCAGTAATTATAATGAAAATTATTTAATAATAAGGATCGCTAGACATTATCAAACAATGAACTCACTAAACCAGGAAGTACGAACTATTAGTTAATGAACTAAAGCTGATGAATGGAGCAAAAGTCAGAACTGTGCCAGTGATATTCACTTGGGATGGATTTGTCAACAAGAAACATCACAAAATGTATATCCAAGGTTTGGAGGATTGATAAGAGACTAGAGACACATATTCATACAATAATTCAAATGTGAAGTGAACAAAATACATTTTTTTATATTATATTGAGAAGATAGAACAGGCTGTGCGTTTGAGTTAAAGATTTTATTTTTTTCGTGCGGGATTTAAATTAATTGTTGAAATTGTAAAATTTTATGAAGTAAAGGGAATTTTATGCCCGCAGATAGATAAAAGTCATGTGCATAGTTTGGTATAATATGGATATTGTTTATGCTCGAAAATTGAAAAAAAAAAATTTCTGACTAAGATAAAAAATGACAAAGGTTGCCTGGAGATAATTACGTGAGTAGAGGATTTATAATTCTTTACGAAGATTAGAGAGTGTATGACGAATCAATTCAGGATCTCGTTACATTTGTGTGGAGCCCACTTAAATTGGGATGACCGACAGACCTGAACTGTGGATTCTGTTGAATCTGGAAATTCGTAATTTTAGAGCAAGAGTAAATTCCTCACTTACTTTATCGAAGCTGAGCTATAATTTATTAAAAAAAATTTTAAAATTAATTATTTATTTGATTATCATAATTAAGTATTTGTAATTATGATTTGGCAAATGCCGCCAAATAGGTTGTACAATTTTTGCTCCTGGAAAGGGCTAAAAATTTGTATAAATGTTAAATCGATCATTTACCTTACTAACGCTTTTATTCGAGGGCGAGAACGGAATCTTGGTCTGTGATAATCATCATTGTAAATTCCCTGACCTCGTTTTCTGTAGAAGTCTCCATAATTGGAATTGTATCCGGATTGATAGAAATTGGGACGAATAGCTCCAGTGAAGAATGGCGCAGCGTAAGGAAAAACGCTGACCCATTCTGCAGTCTCAGGATTAAAAATGGCTGGAACACCAGGATGTGGGAACGTTTCTGCAGCATTTTAAGGGGGTTCTTCATTTGTCTTCTTCGATCTTTCCGCCATTGGCGATGACGAGGAAGAGCTGGAAGATCTTCGTTTCTTTTTCTTTGTCTTAGTTGTTAAACCCTTATCACTGAAGATACCATCATTTAAGATAGTGGTGTCAATGCTAGGCGATCTCGTCTTAACTCCCACCAAAAGTTCTGAGATAATCCCTTTTCCATCTCGAACCTTTTGCTACTTTTCTTTACGTTTTACAAATTCTTGAGCATTTTTGTTGATCAATTTATTTCGAAGATTTTTTTCAGAAATTGGCTCTTTGTTATTTCCACTTTTCTTAATGTTTGACCTATTCTGCCCTCGTGAGCGGTGCCAAATGGCGGGTCGTTGGCACATATATCCTTTCCACCTCCCTTAACTCAAAAGTAGATAGTGGAAACGCTTCCGTGAGGAGGTATTACACATATTATATTGAAATAAAAATTTTATAACTTATAATACTATGAGAAGGAAATACTTAACAAAAGAGAATTTTTAATTCTATATACATTTTATACATAAATTGAATTTCGTTGGTAAATAATTCTTAAACTTTAACAATCCAATATACATATTCAGAATTTCCATTAAAGTAAAATTGGCTGTCTTTTGAAGTTGTAATAACATAGAGTTAATGACTGATGGTGGTCAAGTGGTCAATTTGGCCTTTAATAATGTTTGCTGAACATTAAAGCCACAACAAGCATGACATAAGCAAATAGAGTGCCATTTGGTGGCCAAGGTTTGCAGGATCGATGGATGGATGGGTGACGAGCGTCATAAAATCCCCAAA